>JAQIXJ010004762.1:0-10312 GCA_034700185.1 Phthiracarus laevigatus | reverse complement strand
GATTTACATTTAAAATGTTTAGTTATACATGAGTTTTCTAATATTTCACAAAATTGTTGGAATAATTTTACAGTTAAAAGCTTAAAAAACTTGGAATCGATTGCAATTCACGCAAAATTAGATAATGATATTTTGACAACAATAATACAATTATGTCCTAAACTTAAATCAATACATTCTAAGTTTGAATTTGAAGAAAACTTTGATCGCTGTTTAGTAGAAAATTCAGTTATTGGCACTCATATCGAAAGAGTTAGTCGTTATTATATAGAAGATAACAGATTCATTAGATTTGCTGATCGTTTTAAACAACAATTAAAGTCATTTGATGTTTGGATTGGTTACGATTCGGGTTTTGATTTAATCAAACATTTGGCAACATTTCAAAATCTGGAATACTTCTGTTGTGTGTTCTCGTATTTTGGTAAAACCGATTTTGAACAATTAATTAATATGATTGGTTTGAAGTGTTTGCGTTTGAAAATATTAAAGATCAAGTATTTGCAATTTAATCCAAACCAAGCATTCATTAATGGCATTCAATCAATTGAAAAATTAATTTTTACCGATTGTTCTGGAATTAAAAATTTTGAATTTTTGAAAAACTGGGTACATTTAACACATTTGAATATAAAAGTGGTGAATACATGGCAATCGATTGTGAATGGAAGTGTGTTTGAAGATATTCACTTATATTTGTCACAACTAAAGTCTATCAATATCTTTACATTGTGCTCATTCAAAACAGTAGATTTAATTATTATTATGAAATGTTTAGAAAAATTGCCGAATTTATACGATTTAAAAATTGGTTGCATTATAATATGTATACACAATGATTGTTGTGGTATAAGCAATGATAATGTCATTTCATTTATTGATAATTGTCTAAGTATTAGAAGAATCACTATTTATTTAAATGAATCAAATATCGATGAAACTATAATTGAAGATTATAATCAACGTAATCATAGAAAAATAATTTTCAAAATTTTTAAATCACTAAATAATGATTTGTTTTCTCAAATTTAATTAAATATACCTTACTATTACTGTTAATTTTGCTAAACTTTAATATCTTAATATACGTTAACCTAAAATAGGATATATTTTGTAAAATATCTTTTACCGCTTTACGGTTTTACATGTCCATATCACATAATGTGGCTAAAACTAATTTAATGCAAAATTATCAAAGTGGTCAGTTGTTATTGAGAAAATAATGACATAATCGTAAAAACTCAGACTCCAAATAATAAGTGTTTATAATTATTTTTGTCCCATACGTCGAACCATTTACTTTTTGTGCCATTGGGTACATTAAACTGTAATTTCTAATACGAATAAAAAACGATGTTTTCCTTATTTTTCATATTAGTTGTAAATCACGGTTGAAGCCATGAGGTTGGAAGTCTACTATAGCCTGAGTATTGATGTCAATTTTTTATTTAATAGTTCTAACAATACTATATATTTTTTAGTATAACATTTTAATAAATAGGTTTGTCAGGTATGGGTGGTTTCGTTAGTTTGGTTGGTTTGGATAAGATTTTGCACAACGTTTATAGATAGTGATTTCAAATATTTTATATGCATTGTTCTATTGTTGAAAGTTTTTTAAAAAAGTTTTTTTTTCAACAATACTCACGCTATAGTAGACTTCCACTAATCTCATAAATAATTGCTTCAAAGTCTCAACTGTCTTATTTTAATTTAAATATACAGTGTATAATCAAAATTAAGTTATAGAATGTGTATAATTAAATCAAAAAAAATGAACATTATAATTCGCTCAAATTGATTCTAATATTTTAATAATTCAATATATATGTGCATTATCTGTAGGAATTAGAAATAGAAATTAATAGCATTTACTTAACCGTCAAAATACTAATTCTATTGTTACCTAACATTTTTGTAATTTTTTTAAACAAACAAATCTTTTAATTAATATTGTTCCGTTAAAAATTTTTATAGCTTAAAAACATTGTTGAAAAAAGTACTTAAGTGAGTGTTGCGAAAATTTAGATTCAGTCTCTATTCATCTCTAAAGCCCAGATTTTAACATAAAAGAATATAAAAGATTTAAAAGAATATTTTACAGATTTTGGCTAAAATGAATAATTGCATGTTTTAAAGAATATCTATAGTTTAATTGATTTTAAAGGAATATTTATTATGTTTGAAGAGTATTTTGAGCTGATTATAAAGATAATTGCTTATACAAACAAGTTTTAAATCAAATTTCTTTTATTTTTATGGCATCTTAGAAGGCATGTAAATAAACTCACTGCAATTTAAAACATGTGTTCGGAATTTCTTAATTTCTTGCGTTAGTTTGGTTTAAAAGTTTGTTAAAATATTTTCAAGTGTAAAAGAGAGTTTCCTAAGTTTTAAATAATGGGGGGAACGAAAAAATGTTAAAATTAAAACTTGAAAAATTTATGAGCTATTTATGTGAAAAAATTTTGCGCAAAGCTTATGATGAATGCGCTCATGTTTTTAATAAAAAGGAATATAAAAGAATATTTGTAGATACTTTTGAAAATAAATATTCGGGCTTTATTCATCTCTCGACAAATAAACATTAAATCAATTGTAAATAGTATTTAGTGTGCATACAATGACACAATTATATGCGTGTCTAAATCTATAGTTACGTGAGTTTAGATTAATTAGTGACACACATAACAGCAAAATTTACCCATAATTGATCATAGTTTATTTTTTTAAAGAAGATTTGTTTCGGTGTTTACCATTTAGTCCTGTCTCATTTTTGAAGCGATTTTAGCTTTATTTGGGTCCTACTTAAGCCATTTTTAAGCAATTTTTTTTAGTTTTGCCTCAATTTTCTCAGTTTTAGTCATTTTTGATGAATATTTTCTCTAAATGTCGCCCTATTTTACAATAAATTCCTGTCATAAATATAAAGAAATAAAAAATAAAAAAATTCAAAAAAATTGTTAAAAAGTCCACATCCTAAGTAATAGACAGAATGACAAATCCAACTGCTAACTTTTACAATGTGAGCTAAAAATAATTCAATAAAACTACAATTTTCTAAACATACACTTGTAAAGCAAATTTATACTCTTAGCATAATTATATATTTTGTTTAAATTGAAAAAAATTAATTTTGACGTTAATTTTTCTGTAGGGATATACAAATGATGTTAATTTCATTATTAAAACAATTTATCAGTAAAGTATCAATAAAGTGACAAATTAAATAAACAATATTGAAATTCAATTAAAAAATTTGCAATTAGATTTACAATTCGTAGTTTTAATATAAGGATTACTAACTAATATCAATAAATAAATTGTAAACTTTATAAATATTTTAAAGTAATGTCAATAAAATTAATGATTTAACACTAGCCATTCATTTTCAATTAGTCATTGGTTTGACATTATTATTCTATAACCAATTAAATTAAATTTTTTTCAATCAATTCTTATTTCAGTAATGTGCAACGTTCTCCTACTAAACTGTTTTATTGATATTACATAACAATAACTTAAAGTATTTTGAACTGAAAAAATTATTGTTTATCGCTTAAAAATTATGTGTGATTCAACAATATATAATGTTAGCTAATATATTAGCGAACTCTATTTCAGAGTTACTAAAACTTTTATACATTTTTTCTTTATTCATAATTATCAGATTTTGTTTTATGTTTGAAAAATCAAACTTTTTTGAGACGTTTCTGTCATGACGTATTCTCAGTCATGATATAAACTATACTGCAATGAGTTAAAACTCAACGAAATGGATAACAAATGTGATAGTCGATAAAATAAATTATATATCTCTTTTATGTTGTCAAATATTTGGTTACAAGATTTCTAAATAATTATGAATTGTGTTTTCTGGCAATTCTTGTAATTCTATAATTTCATAATAATTATTTACTTCTTCATAAACTTGTGGTATTTCAATATCATCATAATATACATTGGCATTGATTTGCCTTCTGTTACTTTTTATCTTAAAATAACAAATTAAAAGGATTGAAATTAAAATAATATTAATAACAATAATTCTTGCTATAATTATGTAATTATATGAGTGTTTAACCAGAGGATTAACAATTTCACTCCATTCATAATATTTAATATAATCAATTATAAACTCAGATTTTGTGAAATTACCACTAATGTCGTCGTATTTAATGTTACTCGTAAATGCATTTGAAATTACTAATCTAAATGGTTGCTCAAAAAATGGTTGATCATTCTTACTTAAATTGGTGTCATTAGAATGTAGTTTGAAATATTTATCAGTTGATACTTTCAACACTATATTTCCATCAATTTTCCAAATCATTTCATTTTTATTCCATTCAAAACTAATTAAATGGTATCCAATTTTCAATTCCGATTCTAGTAATTCATCCAATTTGGCAAAATCAATCACTTTATTGCGATATGTTGCCATAAAAATAGTAAATTGTTTTCCCGTATGTTTTAGTAACAAGTTATAACTAAGGAATATAGCAATTGTACCAATATTTGTGTGATCATATAAAGTGTTGCCATATGGTAATAACTAGGGAAGTGAAAATCGTTAATTAACGATTCAACAAAACAGTTACTATTTCTATTAAATACCATTTATTAACATGATTAAGACTCAAATTAAAAAAATTTAAGTAAACGAATTAAACGAAATAAACGATTTTTGACATATCAAACGATTTTTGAAATATCAAACGATTTTAGACATATTAAACGATTTTTCAGTTTTTAAAACAACAATTATGTAATGTAAAAACAGATTAAGAAAACTCATTAAGAAAATATTCCAGATTTGATTTCATTTACTTCAGATAACATTAATTTGGAAGAAAAAATTAGGCACGAATTTTGTCTATTAGTTTCGGTTGATATTGAAAGATCTTTTTCGAAATGTAAAGCATTTTTTAGAAAACGATTCACTGAAGAAAACATAATATATGATTGAATATTATAATTCATTTTTGTAACTAAAAATTAAAATTTTTCAACGATTTTTGGGCAATTTTTCAAACGAGTAATAAACGATTTTGCCCTTATTTTCTAACGATTTTCACTTCCCTAGTCAATATTCTGCACTCGTTATACCGTATATTATTTAAGTGTTGCATTTCACGCTTTAATTATGGCGTTATTCCGAACAATTTACTTAATTCTTGCGCGCTAATTGTTATAAAACCACGTTTTATATTGTTTTATTTATTGTTAGGTAATATCGCTTAAGTAGAATATTAGAATATTTAAGTACTACCAGGTATAGGAGTAAAAAATAAGACCTGTCCGATACATTTTTTTTAAAAAAATACCGGCAGAAAACATCGGAACCCACTGGGTCACAAAAATCAGATGCCAGCAGAGTGCTAAATATGGGGGGGGCTTTACAAAGTCTATTAAGATGTTCCAGTAAATTTCCTAATTAATGCTATGAAAAATACTTTTTCGTCTCTCCTCTCGCTCTCTGTCCACAACAATAGTTGAAAATCACGTACTCCTACAAGCTTATTTAAATCACTTAACAACAATAACTGAAAAAGTATTAACAATTAGAGAACATTTTGGTCCCGAGCGAGAAACTAAAGTGTAAAATTGAACAATAAAACAATATATAACGGACAAATGAAACACGGACTCATAATAGTTTATTTGATCTTTGATTTTGTTCATTTATAATATTCTTACGATTTTCAGTTGAGAATCAAAGTGGATAATTACTTTTTCGTAATTTAATTTCGAAGGGTTATGATCACAACTTCTTTTTCAAAATGTAGTTAAACTTTTTAAGTTTTTTTGAAGCACACAATATAAAAATTTTCAAATTGTATTTTACTAAGGCTTTTGAGTTTTGAGAGTTATGCATATAAAATTTTTAACGAATATATTAATGATTTTAAACGAACGGGCTATGTTAGCAATAAAGTGATTGATTATTGTTGTGATCGATTTAAAGAGTTAGAAATGTTTTAATTCTCGCGAAGCGGGTTTCTTAAGCTAGTAGAAAATATAATTTTTTGAACAATAAGAATTAGACAGTGCAATAGTGAAAAATTAAAGGCCAGTTCCAAACCCGAAAAGATTTAGCCCGAGCAAGAAAAAAGACCAACAAATTCAAAATTTTAAAGCCCGGCCCAATTATAGATATAGATAATGATGCAATATATTTATATTAATTTAATTTATGTAAATCACAATTGGATTTTATATAGAATATCAATCAATAATGTTTGGTTTTAATAGGGTTCTATTAACAATTAAAGTTATATTGGCGTAATTAAAACTACATTTTTGTTGAAAAACTGAAACAGGGGTGGAAAGTTAATTTTTTGAAATAAAACTTATTGTACTTATAAAACGATATGCAATAATTATTTAGAAGTTAAAAGTTTAGTATTTCAGTTTTATTTACTTTATACAGTTTCTATGAAAATTTTTAGGCTTTCAGATTCAAATTCCCAGCCGATACAGCTTAAATTAAAGCCAGAGCCCGACAAAGCCCGACTGAATGCATTGGAGAACGCGAGGTGACGAAAAATCGATGTCCGTTATATAGTATAATAGAATTTTGTTTATTAGGAGATTATCCAAGTGAGGTGTCCGTTGTTAAGAATATAAAAAATACTTTTTCGTTTCTCTCTTATATAAAAGTAGAACTACTGTTTTTGACCATGTCTGTCTGTCTGTCTGTCTGTCCGTGTGTTAGCAAAACTATAATGGCAGTGTCTTATAGAATAAGTATAACAATGTCATTGTCTAATAGAGTGTTCAATGTTCATTAACTAAGAACAAATGCTTTAGATTTCAAAATAAAAAAGTGAGCTCACTATGAAAGTTTTAACAGGAATATAAAATAATTTAAATGACAGAAAATATAGTTGTAATTTTGTGTAAGATGATTTAATTGTTGATTGAATTGTTTAAAAACATTTTCTTAGTCGCTTCTTATATTTAAAACAAACAACTTATTGTGTCATATTCTCCTACTATATTTAAATATACTATTTTTATTTATTTAACATAGCAATGAATTAAAAAAATTTTAACTTAAAAAAGGACATTGTTTATCGCGAAACACATACGTGTAAGATTCAACAATATGTAACGTGAAAATATTTATCCTATTTACTAAAAGAATGATCTCTCTCTCCTCCCTCCCTCCCTATTTTTTTACCGTCAATAAAACACATTAATGGGGTGGCTATGAATAGTATGCTTAAAACTGATTTAATTATTGATTTGAATTTTTATGTTTAAAGAAAATACTTGGCTTAATCTTATTTTCAAAATAATCTCCGTGTTTCATGTTCTCCTACTATACTATTTTTAGTTACCTAAGTTACCCAACAAAACTTTAAAATGTTGTTAACATAAAAAAGAATTATTGCCTATAGCGGAAGAATTACGTTTAAGATTAAACAATATACAACAATTAAAAATATGAAACTCGCTCTAATAGCTATAAGGGGTTAATGAGAAGAAAAGAATGACAAGTTGTTTATAAAACGGAAAATGAATTGTGAAATAAACAATTCGGAATATTAAACCACAAAAAAACGAAATAATTAAAACTTAAGTCAAAGTTGAACGTTATTACACATTAATGGGTGGCTTTTTATTTAATAAATTAAGAATACGCATAGAGTTATATTTTAATTTTTTATTTGGACAAAAACAAGTGCATTAACATTCGTATACATTGTATATATTAATATCAATCATCAATTTTTGGTATAAAACTATTATCACTACAGTGTAAATTTAGCTAAAAAAATATTTTTGGATTATCGCTGATAATTCTTGAGCTTAACGTTATTTAATATTGTGACGCATTAAATGTATGGAATATTCGTCAAAGTTTAACGTCCCTTGCCTTTTCCTCCACCACCACCGCCGCCCCATCCTCCGCCACCTTTTCCTCCGCCGCCGCCTCCTAAAATAATATAAATTTAAATAACGTCAAATACAATATAATTTAATAAAGGGAATAATTACCTCTACCACCGCCTCCTCCGCCACCTTTGCGTAGTCCACCACTAGATCCTAACAAAATTAAAATTAGATAAATTTATATTTCGTAAAACTGAGTTTATCGTAAACCTGATGCTAACCTCCTTTTCCTCCTCCTCCACCACCTCTACCTCCGCCTTTTCCGCCTCCACCACCATAGCCTCCGCCACCACCACCTCCACCGCCTTTACCAGCGCTTTCCACATTTTCAATATGGATAACTGAAATCACTAGAAGAACACATACACAGATAACCAATAAATTTCTCATTTTAACGATAGTTTAGTATTCAGTATATAAAGTTAGAACTTGAATAATACTGATCACAACTACAACTGAATGTGAATGTGAAGTCTTAGAGCAGTGCCGGAGAATATATACCCGTCTGTGACACAATGGTTAGCTCAATCACAATCGAGTTTTAATTATGATCTAAATTTAATAAATACTGTTATAATATATTTCAAGGCGAATCTTGCTATTATTTTCTACTTTTCGTTTGCTACTAATAATAATTATAATTAATAAGTTATAAATAAAAGTTTTGTGCTCAAATAACTTTCAATGCTATGTCGAAGTTTATGCTATTGTTATTGTTATTGTTTTTTTGTCTGCAGAATGTGAGAAATTATGACGGGATAAAATTATTCATTAAATCTATGCATAAAAATAAGTATATTTATTTATTTACAACTATTTATAAGCAGTATCCGTACTGCTAATTACCGCAAATCAATAAAAACGCAAAATTATATCTGGTTTTTTGTTAAGATTATCCGCTTATTTGTAAAATTACTATTGAACAGTAGAATTTTTGCGCTAATTTATGTCTGAGTTCAAAAACTAATAAGTAATTTTTGATTTTCTTTATTAATAATTACAAGAGTCGTGACTTTTTCGGAACTAAAACAATAAAATTTCAGTCGGAAATTCGGTCAAAATATAAACTTTTATGGACTCATTTTCGGAAGTTTTCGGACATTTCGGAAAAGTTTTTATTAATAAATTAATAGTTAATCAAATTAATTTTTGTATCGTAAACACAAGAAAGTTAGAAAATTATTTGAACAAATTATATATAACTGCTCATTTGTTGTTTTTGAATTCTTTATCGTTTATCTAATAATATATATTACAAAAAACTCAGATTATTTTCCAAAATATACAATGTAAAACGTCCCCTCTTAAAACTCATCGAATTTCAACAACAATTTTTCACTTAATTGCATATTTCGGAGAAAATTCGGAAAGTTTCAAATGTTTTTAAAAATGCTGTTATTTCGGATTTTTTTGAAATTTAAATTTGTTTAAATTTATTCGTAATAAGTTATTTAATTCATATATTTTTAATTCCGAAAGTTTTAGTCATTAATTCCGAAAAAGTCTAGACTCTGATAATTACCAATGCGTTAATGAATATTATACGCGTTGATGGAAATGTTTTCCAGTTTTAGTTCGGTGACCGCTAATCTTGACACGATTTATGCAAACTGGCAATAATTAATTACATAATTTTTATGGTTAATTCATTGTAAAACAGCATTATAGTGAAAGCATGATGTTTTTCAAAATAATTGACGGATAATTATTTTTCGCGCATAGCTTGCTTAATAAATTGATTCAAATGTGTCGACATTGTGCCCATTTAGACAATTGTCTAACAATGCTTTTACACGAGACTCGTATAAGTAATTGGCATGAAATTTGTTTTTTGCGTTTACAGCACCAAAATGCTTCCTCTATTTACTGTATAACCACAACCTTACATACGCTTTAGATCAGCCAAACTCGTAATTTATCGCCACAAAGATTCAATGCATTCAATCATATGCACCAGAAAATATCATCAAGTTTTTAATTTTAATGTCTTTCGGTTGAAATGTAATGCAAAAACTAATATGATGTTTCGGTAAAACTTAATGCTAGTTTAGGGTAATCGTTGATATCAGCCCGAAAACGATGGTAAATTCAAGTTGTATATAACGATAACTGGCTTTAACTTCGAAGACAACTATAAAATATTAATTGAGCATTCATAACTCGAAACATAAATTGCACACAACATAAACGAAATTCTGCGTGATATTCAAACGAACGATTATATAGGTTTTACGCCACCAAAACAAGTGATACTCCAGAGTATGTGCAATAATAAGGAGTGATAACTAAAAATCCGGACTAAATATTTTATTGTTTTCTAAAAAAACTAAGACAACCTAAAAATATTTTTTAATGTTATAATAAACATTGAATCTTAATATTTAAATAAACATAAAGACAGTTCCATTAT
>JAQIXJ010004761.1:0-10312 GCA_034700185.1 Phthiracarus laevigatus | reverse complement strand
TGGTCAATGATAGTTCTGTTTGAAGAGGCAAACATCCATTGGTCGTCAATGAATACGTTGTTTCCGATATTGAATGCGTATTTGGTTCGATCTGTTGATTCGCAATACTTAGTCGAATAAAAATTGACAAAACATGACATAACGCTATATAAAACTATTATTAACCACATTTTAGTGATTATTTTAATCTTTTATTGGTATCACAAATTAAATAACAGTTAAGGATAAAAGTTAATGTTAGAAACTATAAGAAATGTAATGAGAATTTTAACAGTTAATTAGAAAACCATTGGCTTAAATGATGCGCTCGTGTGTTGTTGTAATACATTTAAATTAATTGTTGGATTTTAAGAATACGTAAACCATATTTTAAACTTTATATTGATATTTATAGTCTTAACAATATATTAATTAGCATTAAATCAAGATAAAAAGTTATATCTTTTCTATACTATCAGCAAATACTAATTTGAAAATTTGAAAATTAACGACTTTTTGATAACATTATTCTAAATTAAACCTGAAATTAATTATAAGCACAAAAAACGGTTAAAAAGTAACATTGTTTAAACTTTCTTATGAATATTAGTATCGCAAATTTAGTGTTAACGCGAATCACGCGCAACAAAAATTAAATTAATTTAAGTTATAATATTCTTATCACTTTAATTTTTGTTGCGCGTGAATCGGGTTAATACAAATTTTGCGATAGAAATATTCATAAGAAAGTTTAAACAAACAATGCATTACATATAATAAAAGTTGAATGAAGTTATATTTTTGATTGATATCATTAAATCACTTCTCAATTAGAATAATGGGAAATCAATGTGGATGTGGAACAGTGGAAGCGTCACCAGAAGTGCAGCAATCATTCAATGCTACAGAACAAACAAAATTCGTATCAAATGATAAATTAAAAAATAACAAGATCTCATTCGATAGATTTGGTGACGATTTGTGTGAATTGATATTAAGTTATTTACGATTTGAGAACAAATTTAAATTTGAATGCGTATCAAAACAATGGAAGACAACAATATTCAACAGACAATTCCATTTAGATATCGATAAATGCTTGAAAATATACGAACAGAGAAACCATTATCCCAGATGGCTATCAAACATTTTGAATGCGTTTAAATCCGATAAACGAAAATTAAACTCTTACATACACAACGAATACGTTTTGAGATCGTTATTCGATGAAAATTTAAACAATGGATTTATCAAAAAGTTTGAAATTCTAACCAAAAAGTGCATGTTTGGTACAAGCGTATCATTAGATGACAATAGGTGTGATTTGCTCTATGATTATTCATTTAGATTTTCGAATTCAGAATTATTTATTACAAAAATATTAAATATAATTGCCTATAATTGTGTAAATTTGACATCATTGCGATTATTTTTTCGCATAACATTCATAGCACCAAATGTGTGGAAAATGTTTCTTAAAAGGCGTGGAAATAAGTTAATTCATATCGAATATACGGCATATAATAGGGTACAAATAGAAAGAATTAATATTGGCAAACAAACACTACAACTTTGTCCAAATTTGTTAACACTTCCACCAATTTATTTGAATAACTTGATCGATAAAAATTTCAATGGACACAAAGCTTCAAAAACAAGTGAAATTATATTATGTTTAAGAGACAGCCGATTTGATTTAATGGGATTGTTTGTACAAAAATATGAGAATTCGTTAAAAATTTTGACTGTAATATTGGACAAAAGTTTATCCATTAAGGATAGCGCAGACTACTTGTCGAGCGTGTCAAAGCTGTCACAATTGGTATCACTGAAGATAACTATACATTGCCATGTGAATGATTGTCGCAATCAAATTAGACTTATCGGTGGAAAATGCACAAAACTAGTTTCACTAAACATAGAAACTTTTAAAAATTCGAATGATGTATTTCTTACTGAATTCAGTGGTTCACTCAAATATTTCGCAAACTTAAAAAATTTTTTGTTTTATTATCCTTGGATTAGCAGTAGCGAAATAATAAGTTCAAAATCGTTAAAGAATTGTAATCAATTAATACATATAAGCGTAGAGTTATGGAAATTTGACACTTTCTTCGCAGATATTCATCAACATTTACCTCAAGTTAAAGTGATTACAATTAAAGATTCCAATATAACAGAAATGTTAATGAAATCTTTGGCGGAATTAACTAATTTAAAAGTACTAGAACTTTATTATTATCATTTACATTATAGTTTATTATATTATTCACTGAAAGATTTTTTTGCAAAACTGATAAATTTTGCGACAAAAAAACCAAATGTCATTTTATACATCTATTCTGATATCAAATTTTCATTGAAACTGCGTCATTATGTGGAAAAAAGTTTCTTGAAGTTAAACGCTCCAAAAAATATGAAACTTAAGTTTTCGTAGAAAATGTTTAATATATTAAACAGAAATAGAAATAAAATCGAAACTTATATTATTTTAAAATTAATTAAAGTCTGGAAAAGTAAACGAATAACGGAATTAAATAACTGGTAAATATTTGGTTGGTATAAAAAATTGAAATTATTGTAATAGTCTAATTGAAATTGATTTTTTAGCTCACATTGACCTAATCTAATGTATCAACAAAATAAAAACATTTTATAATTTAAAAAATTATAAATTACTTCATTTTAATATTTTACTCAGTTTCCCATTTGGTTAGTTCATCAATAGTAAGTTCATTGTTGATTATGTGTAAAATTAAAGTCCCACAAAAAATTTAAAAAATTAAAACTTAACCCAAGTTGCTTATTACACACTTATGGGGTGGCTAGTTCTATATAAAATATTTTTAGCTCACTTTGTTACAGTCAGCTATTGGATTTAGCATTTCATCTGTATTGTCGAGTTTTCGCTTTTTTAATAGCAGGCTTTAAATGAGGAAAAAATGCTTTAAAAAAGACCAATATTGACTTAAAATTGTCCAAAATAAGGCAAAAAATGAACAAAATTGGAGTAAGATTTGGTGAAAATTGGCTTTAATAGGGGTAATACACGGCTTAAATTGGGTCAAAAATGACTATAAATTGGGGAATATTTGTCAAAAATGACACATAAATGATTAAAATCGGGTAAAGAAAGCCTTATTTATAAATTAACATAAACGAAACATACATAGAGAACTCATAAATGCAGACATATGTATCAAATATTTATTAGTTTCTCAGACAAGTTAAAAAATGGACGAATCTATTGGATTCACCGCTAAACACTTAATCTGGTAGTATTCAACTCTCGCTATCAGAACTTGATTACTAATATTTTTAATGTCTGCCGCCACGATTTTTTTCGGGTATTGTGCGGTTGAAGGTAGCCAACAATTCATAATTTAATCAATAAAAGTTAGATCATTTTTAATACTGAAAAAAATTTAATAAAGTTTATTGTTGTAAACTACTGTACATAAGTACCGTATAAAGCGATGTCTCTAACTGTTTGGATAGGATGGTAGGTTCTGTTGATTGAGATAGGTTTGGTTGGTTTGGTAAGTTTGTTAGGTTTGGTAAGTTTGTTAGGTTTATTAGGTTTGTTAGGTTTATTAGGTTTGTTAGGTTTATAAGGTTTGTTAAGTTTGTTAGGTTTGGGCTTTTATATTAAATTTGCATTTAAATTTCTTTAATAGAGCTTTCATTGTTAATGCATGCGTTAGTCTTTCTTTTTTTAATTTAAACTGGATTGTTAGGTAATTTTTAGTTGATATTAAAATTAGTTATTATTGGCTACCTTCAACTGCACAAACCCCTTTTTTCTTATCCTTCCCGCTAATCCAATAGATTAAATTATGGATCCAATCGATGCACACTTTGCTCGCAATCCTATGCGTAAATTAAACCCATTATTACTTTAAATAGAACTATGTTTGCCTGCGAACATAGGGTTACTGCATCTATTTTCGAATAGTATATAATTCCCATGCAAACTATGACAGATATCTTGCGGATCCGATAAGCTATCTATTAAAATCTTGACTACTGACGCATTAAATTTTTCGTCATCTAATTTAAGAGTGTTTATACTGGTATATGTGGTGTAAAGTATGGTTGTATCCGATTTGCATGCGTTATGTTTGCGCGTATAGCCATCAGCGCACACACACTCATAAGTCCCGATTTTATTTACGCACTCAGCTTCAGAGCAGTTGCCAGACTCCTCTTCGCACCTTTAATGTAGTGGAAAAATAACTAATATTTTGTTTAATAGCTGTACATAATATTGAATACTTGGCAATAATAATCAAAATAAATGTTTTCCGCAATCAAAAGGTTATGCAGGAAAACAGTAAAACATACTCAGTGTTGGCAGAAAGCTCAGGCTCATACAAGCTAGCTTATTCCAGCTCAAGCTAAAATGAAAGATTTAGTGTATTTATGAAGGTCGAAGTTCGCCATCTTTTGAGTTTGGATTTGTAAGCTCAAGCTCAACCTTCAATCGACGAGCTTCTTGAGCTTATGATAATACACAAAAAAAATTCTAACAAACTATGTTTCGAATTTCATATAAGTATTGCATATTTTTTTTAAACATATAAATAAATCGTATACAAGCTATAGTTTGAGTTAATGTAAATCGAAATTACAATGGGTTATAACAAAATTTAATCATAATTTAAATAACTATGAATTCATTTGAAAGTGATTTAATTACAATGGAAAGTGATTGTGATAATGACACAAAAAAAGTCAAATCATGGAATAGAAATGAATTTTCTATTATTAAAAGATGATAAACTTAAATGCAGTTTTTGAAAAAATTTTAGATTGCAAGTTCACACATAATCTCAGACTTAATCGTATTTTTGTAAGCTCAAGCTCATTTAATTATTTTTATTAGAAGCTCAACCTCATCGCATTCAGTTTTTGAGCTTAAGCTCAATAGAATCAAGCTTAAGCTCTTGCAAATTGAGCTTTCTGCCATCATATTAATAACAGTTTAATTTCGATCACTCTCACCGCTAATAAGGGAAATCAGAATAGGAATACGACATTATTGGCAACAAATGCTGCCACACTCATTTTAAATAAAAATTAAGTAAAGATTTTTAATTCCTTTAAATAATAAATGAAATCTGTCATTTAATAAAAGCGACGCATTCAAACAAGCGATGAATGATAAGAAAACTAAATTACAAACGGAAATAAGCGCTCATCCTCTAAACATAGATTTTCTGCCTATTCCTGTCTACGCGACTGTATCGCTAATTCATTAGTACATAGTATTCTACAAATTGCTTACGCGACTGCGTTATGCGTGTTAATGTGAATTACGCAATGCAATGCATTCTCAATTGAGTAATACTGGAATAGAGCGAAAATTACTGTTTTATTATGTAAATCTTTTTTCAGGGAAAAATATTTTGTATTGAATGTAGCGGAATCATATATGAGATTGCTTTTTGTCTTTTTGTAACCTTGATAGGCTTTGATGAAAAAAATAAATTTAGTGCTAAATGAAAAAAATAAATTTAGTGCTAAATGAAAAAAATAAATTTAGTGCTAAATGAAAAAAATAAAAAAAAGCTTAATATACAGCAGCGTAGGCATTTCATAGTGCAGTAATTATAAGAGAATGAACACTCAGTCGCGTAAAAGACAAAAAGCAAGCTCATATCTGTGCGGAATAGCCGAAAAAACACTGCCTCTAAATAGTCATTACTTAGCTTTAAACTAATTCTTTATGTGCCGATCAATAAGTTTAAATCTATCACTTGATTTTGAGCGTTCAACAATAATTCAGTATAAAACCGAATCGAAAATTAATGCGTATATGTTTTCTTAATTTTATTTTTCTGATTTATTAGCTTTATAAATGAGTCATTTTTAAAAATTTAGATACAGGATTATTCATAATTAAGTGTAATATACAGGGTTTAAACTTTCAAAGTATCCTTTTCTAGAATGAGAGTTGACTCAAAACTAGTTTCTCACTTATTTCTAACTTGAGAGTCGACTGGTCTAAATTAAAATTAGCCTAAGCTAGGAAGAGAGTAGAAAACAGGTGTGTTGAGTTTACTGAATTGTGTTTATTGTGCTTCAGGGTGTCCCGGAGGGGGTCTGGAGGGGGTAACCCCCCCCCCAAGAATTCTCAAAAAGTTGACACCCCTACATAAAAAATGAAAATTGACAACTCTATAGGGGAAAAATTTTTAGCTCACTTTTTTTGAAAAAGGCGAGCTTATGGATTTGACCATGTCTGTTTGTCCGTCTTTCCATCTGTCTGTTGCAGTTTTATTTTGATAGAGTGATTTCACGTATTCCTTATATTAATAAAGAGATTTTGCATTTTTCAATATTTACAAACTATTATATTTGGTATATAAGTATGCATTATCCTAAGAAAAGTGAGCTCTATATGAATGTTCCGTAATATAATTCTATTCAATTCCTAAATTTTTAAATAATTTCTATTCTATTCCTAACTTTTTAACTATTTTCTAGTCTATTCCTATTCTATTCCTCAATAAATAAATTTTTCAATTCTATTCCTATTCTATTCTTTTATAATAGTTTTGTTTCTATTCTATTCTTTCGGCCATTTTTATCGCATTTCTATTCTATTCTTATTCCTGTACTAAGAATACTATACAACACTAAAATATATACTAAACTAAAATAATTAAGTAGTTATTGAAAACTAAAGTTTTAAAAATTAATACTTTTGATTGATCAGAAAACATTACAAAGCAATTCAAGACACATTCATAGAGAGCTAAAATTTCCCAGTGAATACATATGCTCAAATATATTAATTTTTCAACCAACATAAAAAATGCTAAATCCCTTTATTAATACAAGAAATAGGTGAACTTACTTTATCAAACACAGCAGAAACCGTAACGAACAGACAGACAATGTCAAATCAATAAGATCGACTATGGCTTTTCAAAGTGAGCTATAAAAGAATCTGGTAACAGAAAAAAACTTTTAAACTGAAACGAAGCTCTAAAATATTTTGTCAAAAAAGCTGGTTTGCCTGTAAAAATCAAAAACCATTTGGAGGCTATAAAATAATAAAAACGAGCTTTAATAAAAAAAACAAAAAAATAATCTTATCGCAGATGTTCTTACGTTAATTTCAACGTAAAAAACTATATAAGCTTCGAATGATTTAATAAAATTACTAAAAGTTAGATTATCCCAACGATTATTACAATGATTTATACGGTCTTGTATGTTATTGATATAAATTTCTGGATTTAGAATTCTTTGTTATTGACACCAATACCACCAAGAATTAATATTCCAGCAAATTTTACTAATTCTTGAGCATCAAGAACCGGTCCATTGGCTTATTTAGATGTTCCGATATGCACAGCAAATAGTACATTCAAATATTAGGCGCCTCATATGCACCGAGTTTTGACCCAACAGGTGTTATACCGCATAACGTGTTCGGAATCAGATTCAGCGTGTTTGCGCAAATGTGTTTGCCTTATGTTAATCCACTTAAAGCGTCATTTATGCTGTTAACAACCGTATCGCTACCAAAAAGTAGCGGTTAAGCAGTAATAACCCATTTGTGATTCCGATTCTTAAACCAAATTATTTGTCTAATGCTGATGATAGGAAAATACTAGTCGATGGCCTTAAATGGATTTATAAAACAAATTCTTACAGTAATTATGCACAAATTATTCCGTCTTTAGTTAGCGGTTGTGAATCGTTGTACGACGAAGAATATGATGATTTATTTCCTAATATTACTTTACCAGTATATGACTATTTGAGTTGTCATGCGAGTCGTATGACAGTTGCTGGTCTTCATATGGTTGGCACGTGTAAAATGGGTACTGTTAATGATAGTTTAGCTGTGGTTGATTCGCAATTAAGAGTTTATGGTATGTCATGATTAAGAGTAATCGATGCGTCGATTATGCCTGTGATAACGGATGCAAATACAATAACGCGGCTACAATTATGATTGCAGAGAGAGGTTCATTCTTTATTAAACAACAATACAATCTATAATCAACCATAGTATCTATTTTGCAATAAACAATTATCATATCGAGTATAAGTTGTATAACTTTATAAACTTTTGATTAAAATAATTATAATAATAAATATTGGAAATAACAGGAAGATTTTAAAATTAAATTTAAGGTAAAACTGTTCACTAACAAAAGTTTTTGCTTATTATTGCAGAACTCACGAATGGTTGTGTCTATCATAGTCCAAAGTTAGTTATCATTTCTATTATAGTATATATCAGTGTTATTTAAGTTTGAATTAAGATCCAAAATTGGAATATATATACGCATGAATATGAATTAGAATTCAGGTGAATTACAATTGGAAAATTATTGTTAGTTGACAGACATTAAGGACTTATTAGAGTTAACAAATTCGTTTAGACGTATTTTTAAAGATTGTATTATTGCGCGCATGTATTCACCAAATAAACCAATAAAAAACTTTTTATTGCAAAATTAAAAATTTTTTACTATGTTGAGAGAGCGTGAAGGGTTACCATCTGTTTAGGTAAAACATGTTTCCTAAATTATACATTTTTTCCCTTTAATATAAACCTATTATATTAAATTTTTAGAGCCTAACATAAGCCAAGAGTGTTTATTTGAGCCTAAGTTTAAAGTCTAAGTCATGTAATAATTTGTCAGTATTGGTTGTGATAATCGCATTATATGTAAAAATAATGTTGAAGCTCAAGCTCATAGAAAATGAGTTTTCTTTACTTAAGGTATAAAAAGTTTTGACTCTATTATGCCATTTATGAATTTCTTTAAAGTTTTAGGAATGATATGTAGTAAGAAGTGCTGTACATATCGAAACGCCAAACGCCACACAGGGGTACCGAACTCGACAGGTGTCCGAAACGCAATTTCCATATGTTTCAAAGTCCGAATTATTAATTAATATTTAAAAGAAAATAAACTTTTATCGTTCATTAATTGAAGTAGTTTAATATAATATGGAAAACTTTTTTGCCTCAAAACTTTCGAGATATAGCTTTTTAAATGACTTAGTTAAATAATAATTAAAAATAATATTCTATATTTTGTAATAATTCTAAACGACATCTGTATTAAAAATAATTATTATCAAACTCAAACACCCTATTAAGTTACACATTTTTTAAGATTATAAATACGTATCAAATTAATTAGAATTATAAGCTGTAATACAAATCTAATACCTGAATCATACATATTTAAGGCAATCTGATATAATAATCATTAGGTATTGATATGCCAATGGTTACTCGCATATGCGAGTAAAGCAAAACTTTCACTTTCAATTGCTGTCAAAGAGATGTCTGTCTTTTCGGAGACAAAGACAAAGCCATAGTGTGTGTCAATACTTTTTTGTAGTTTTGATTTTTTTAATTGAACTTAAAAATAATGTTGAATATGCATATTTAAAAAGATAAGTAATAAAACATTAGTCGACTAGAAAATAACAGCGTTTATTAAGTAAAAGTTAGGTTTTTAGCCGTATAAAACCTGCAAAACTAGGCCACAAAACATTGTTAACGAACATGCCATGCCATTGAAAGCATAAAAATTAACGGTAATAAGCTTATATAATATGCATTTTGTTCATCGAAATAATTTCATTTTTCTCTATTAATGTCCAATAAATTAACTATAATTCTAGACTATAAATAAACTTCTTAAACAAATGTTTCAGTAAAGGGATTTAAGTTTTACTTAAATTATCCCAAAGTTGCAAATAATTAAATAAATAAATTTCCCCATTATATCTTCTAAACAATTTTAATTTGTTTTTTAATAATGTTTATACCAAATATTTCATTAAATGAAATATTATTTTATTTAAAAAATGTTAGAAAAATAATTTGGATAAAAGTTAGGCGAAATTATGTAACAAAATTTTATATACTTCGAGCATAAATAAAATTATTATAGAATTATAGTAAAACATTTTTTAATTTATTGTAACTTCAGATTTGATTGCTTTATAAATGAGATAAAAATAAATAATAAGTACTTCAATTTAATAATGAATATTTTTTAAATCTCTAATTGCGGGCAAATTAAGAAAAATACTGTATCTGTTATTAATTGTTTTTCATCGCTTTAAAAACTCATTTAAAATTTGAATATTAATAAAATCATTGTTTGATGAAATCAATTTAATTTAAACTTTTATATCGGTTAAACTCATATTCCTATACAAGAGTGCGATCATTTCCAACAATTAACTAATTATCTTTATCCTTACTAGCCACCCCATTAATGCGTAATATTGACGACCAAAAAATTTAAATGAAAGAAAGTATAGTTTAGTTGTATGTAATATG
>JAQIXJ010004760.1:0-10316 GCA_034700185.1 Phthiracarus laevigatus | reverse complement strand
GCGACACGTGCGCATCACTACAGTTGGCGTCCGCTCTGCAGGATTTGATTAGTTCCAACTAATCACTTACTTGCCACCAAAACTATTGAAAGACAGTCAAAATGAGTCGCTATCCTAATAGGGAAAACAGGGGAAGAGCTCCAGAGAGATATGGGTTCGAAACAGAAATTATTGAAGAAGAAAATTTGCATAATAGTGAAAGTGAGGAAAGTGACGAACAAGAGGGGAATGAGCGGTTTGAGGACACGAGAGAAGACTTGGAAGCTATTGCACAAAACGCGGAAGAAATAGATATACCTGACAACCCACAGCCCAGTGCTGCAGCAAATGCGCAACTATTAGCTGAGCGCGAACCTCAGGGTCAACTGCTACACGTTATCCAACGCTTACTGACAGCTCAAGGACAGCAGCACAACGTTGAGCGCGCAGTTCAGGGTCGTCTGGGAAATGCAGCGCAAAATAACGACCCAATGCAAAATGTGTTAAGTAGAGGTTTTGCTCGCACACGCGACGCGCAATTTAATCCTTCGTTACCAACAGTTGTCGACCAGGCAGAAGAGGATGATCGGGAAGCGGCAGATTTAGAAGCGAGACTTATCGTCGTCCAGCAGCGCATACGTGCGCGCCAAACCAGAGTCAATACCGGCAGAGTTGGAGAAATACCGGCTAACTCGAGTAGTGCGGGACGTGGGCGACCGAACGTGAATGGTGCACATCGTCCAGCGGAATCCGGACCGCCGTTAATGGACGCTAACGACCATTCGGGAGCCACACGTGTCCGATCGTCGTTAATGGACTTGATATCGTCAGGTTCAACGAGACGGCTTTCACCACATGCCGAAATGGGAGAACCAGCACGTGGTGAACGTCCCCAAGAAATACAACCGCCAGTGGCAGGTACTCCTCAACTAAGGTCGGAGCGATCAGGTCCGAGCGTGTCAAATGAAATGCAAGCTTTTGCTGCTGCTATTGGACAGACTTTCGCCCGCGAATTAAACGCTTCCACATCCAGGAACGCTGCCCGAAGGCGCGAAGAAACTCCACCCACATTTTCGGGTGAACGAAGTGCCGCGCGAAGCTGGCTAAAAGATTTTGAAATGGCCGCGTGCCATAATCGCTGGACCACAGAAGATAAAGCCAGCACTGTGTATCAATATTTGAATCCAACGATGAGAGCTTGGTTTCGATCTGAGTTCAACGATGAGACACCAACATGGACCAAGTTCTGTGACTCATTCCTCCAAGCGTTCGGAATAACCGATAACCCGATGATAGAGTTAGTTGAATTAGGCAAAATGCGTCAGGGCCCCAACGAAACTGCTGTCGTTTTCCTTGACAAAATTTCGGATCTGTGTACCCAAATTAATCATCGTATTGATTACGACGAACGTCTCGAAATTGCCAAATCCGGAATGCGAAGCTATGCCAAGCTCGCTGTTGCCGCCATCACTGACTTCCGGCAGGCTAGAAGTGTCTTACGTATCCACGACGACATAGAACGGGAAAAGGTTAATAATTTCCAAACGCGTAGGAACGAGCAGCGAAATCCGGTGCGCGCTAATCCAACTGAAGCACCACCAAAACCCAATAATGCTCCCATCGTGCCCCGACAGCGACCCGTCGGAGGCTTACAACCCACTTGCTATAACTGTGGACTGAAAGGACATCTCCTTCGCGATTGCAAGGAGCCACGAGACTTGAATAAAATAAGAGACACCAAAAAGCAAATAATTGACTTACGAAGAGGCAATCCGGTTGCACTCTTGGAAGATGAGACCGAAGAAAATGAGAACGAGGAGGGATACGATCCTGAATATGATGACGAAATTTTACAAGAATTAGCGTTACTCACTGTAGATGACACAGACTTACTTACCTACACAGGATTCAACGCCCTAATCCCGATAATCGAGTCCCCCATTGCAGCGGTGGGACAATCGGTGAGGATGGACTACACCCGAGTTCCAATCATGAACATAAGATTCGATAAGTATTCGTGTTTAGCGCTCATCGATACCGGAGCTGCCATTACTGCTGTTCAGCCCGCACTTGCGATTCTAACAGGAATAACAGTCAAACCATGGTCTGGACGAATGAATCGAGCCTCCAATGGAAGCAAAGTTGAACCTGTTGGGGAAATAGAAGCAGAAATAGAACTATTAGGGAAATGCATAAAATTAACGGTCGCAGTAATGCCTAACCTAACATCACACGTGCTTCTGGGCAACGACTTCCACGCCGCTATGGACTTAGTAATTTTCTGCGGAACCAAGCAAATCGGTTTCCGGGAAGTAATACAGGCAAAAGGTATACCGGAACCACCAGCCCAATATAATCCGCCGAATAAATATCAAGTTTGGAGCGCGAGTTCGCCCAACCGAGGAATACCAATTCCAACACCGAATGAATTATGTCAAATCGCTGGAGCTAAGAATAAGAGAGCGCCACGAGTGGCAGCCCAACCACCACGAAAGTCAGCGCCAGCCAACGAAATTTTGGCCTCGATATTGGCCTATGTAAATGACGACAATCAAGAACCCAACAATTTTGCATGTTTGGCAGAACACGTACAACTTCAGCCCTTAGAGGGCAAACCAGTTCCACTTCTATGGTCAACGGATGGCTATGGATGTCTGAAAGAAACAATTGCTACAGCCTTCGCCAAAAATCTATGTATCGACGAAGGAATCGTTAGTTCAAAACCACAGAAAGGAATTGTCTACCTCCGAAATTTAACATTCGAAGTACAGCGACTTTATGCGTACCAGAAGATCGCCACCATCGAAGAAATTGCTGACGACTATATCAACAACGACCAAGATTTGCTTAATGAAACCGTGGGTTTGATATGCAATATAATCGATGACCCTGAACCAATAGGGATTCGGCCACCACGACTAACAGATGAAGAAATTCGGCCCAAATTCAAAGTTGGTGCCCAATTAACACCGGAACAAGAGAACCAGTTAAGGGATCTGCTTGTCCGGAAGAGAGCCGCTTTCCAGTTTGACGGCGAACCCTATGGGAAAGTTGATTGTGTTCAACATCATATCGACACCGGTGACCACAAACCAGTGAATTGCGCTCCGCATCGGGCGTCCCCTAGTGATAGGAAAATTATCGAACAAGAAATCAATCACATGTTAAAAGAGGGTTTGATTAAACGAATCAAATCCGCTTACGTCAGTGGTGTAGTATTAGTTAAAGGTCGCAACGGCAAAGTGCGTTTCTGCGTTGACTATCGTAAGTTAAACGCAATCACCAAAGATGAAGTCTTCCCCATTCCGCTGATGGAGGAAGGAATCGAGATATTATCTGGAAACGAAATATTCAGCCAACTGGATTGCCGATCGTGCTATTTCCAGATATTGATGGCTTTGGAAGACATCGAAAAAACCACGTTTATCACCCATGTTGGCACGTATGCGTTTCTACGAATGCCTTTTGGAGTGAAGGTCGGACCCTTCACGTGCGCTCTTGCGATGTTAATTATTTTTGCAGAGCTAATCAGAGTTATATTATTCGCAAACTTCGATGACATTGTAACCTTTAGTATCACTTTCGAGAAACATTTAATAAGACTCGAGATTGTATTAGACCGTTGCATTCAACACGGGCTCAAATTACATCCGGACAAGTGCGAGTTCGCGTGCGATTCCATCACGTATTTGGGTTACCACATTTCTGGCGACGGTATTAGACCGGACCCTGAACGATTTGAACCCATCAAACGACTTCCGGCTCCAACCAACGTGACCGAATTACGCAGCGTGTTGGGCTTATTTACCTTTTATAAGAGGTTCGTTTATAACTTTTCTGCTTTAGCCGCGCCTATGTTTAAACTACTGAAGAAAGACGTACCGTACGAATGGACAGATGCACAATCATTCGCGTTTGATTTGTTGAAACAATTACTGATGTG
This sequence comes from Phthiracarus laevigatus, assembly GCA_034700185.1. Classification (NCBI taxonomy): domain Eukaryota; kingdom Metazoa; phylum Arthropoda; class Arachnida; order Sarcoptiformes; family Phthiracaridae; genus Phthiracarus; species Phthiracarus laevigatus. The sequence continues at coordinate 6,394 of JAQIXJ010004760.1, read as the reverse complement.
TGCTCCGATATTGGGCCACTTTGATTCCGCCAAACATCACGAATTACGCACCGACGCATGCGGTTATGGCATTGCTGGCAAACTCGTTCAATACACAAATGGTGTACCGCAACTCATTCATTGTGTCAGCAGAACTTTATCCAATGCCGAGAAGAATTACGCCATCAGCCATTTAGAATGTCTGGCAATTGTATACAGTGTTGATAAATTCCGTCATTACTTGCATGGGATCAAGTTTACCATCAAAAATGATCACCACGCACTCTGCCAATTAATAAAAATAAAGGATCCGTCCGGTCGTTTATGTAGGTGGTCCTTACGAATGATGGAATATTCATATTCAGTGGAATATAATAACGGCAAACATCATTTAGATATCGACTGTCTATCACGTGCACCACTCGATCATCCCGAACCCGAAACGCCAGAATTTGATATTCCGTATTTGGCCCTTTTTCAGGAGCCAATTGAAGCGCCCATCGATATAAAGGCTGCCAAGCGTGAAGATAGCTATTGCCACAAAATTATGGAATTATTGAATAACCCGCAACAATCCCAAAGGCAGCAAAAACGCGCCCTTAAAAAGTTTAGAGTATTCGATGACGTACTATTTAAAAGAGTGATTGTCCACAACGAAGCGAGATATCTGATAATCATACCTGTTTTACTGAGAAAGCGAATATTACAGGCATGTCATGATCACCCTACCGCTGGACATTTAGGAGTGACCAAAACTTTCGCACGAATAAGAGAACGATTTTTTTGGAAGGGCTTTTTCGGCGAAACCCGAGCTTATGTAATCAGTTGTGACTCGTGTCAGCTACGAAAGATTGCCGCCACCAAAGGACAAGGCCTCTATAAACCCATACCTGTTACCAACCAAATCTTTGAAATATTCAGCGTTGATTTGTTGGGACCGCTAACCGAATCCGATGGCTTCAAATACTGCGTCGTAATTATTGATGCGTTAAGTAAAGCCGTTGTAATCGAACCAATTAAAACGTGTCAAGCTGACGACGTACTCGATGTAATTATGACCAAAGTAGTATTAAATTATGGCGTACCTTCAGAACTACGCGCCGATCGTGGAACTAACATCAGCAGCGAATACTGCAATCGATTATATCGCTCGCTTGGAATCAAACTCGTCACGACCACCGCCTTCCACCCACAAAGCAATGGACAAGTGGAAAACATCAACAAAACACTTGGCGCCGCTTTAGCCCAATATTATCAGCAATATGATGAATGGCATTCATTCTGTCCGTACATCCAGTTCGCGCATAATACGGCTGAACACACTGTTACCGGTATGTCACCATTCTATCTCATGTACGGCGTCACTCCTAAATTACCGATTGAGGGCCAAATTGGCACCACTAAACTCACGGAACTCGACACTGAATACGCTGGAACTGTGGCGGAAAAACTTCAAATGATAAGAGTGTTAGCACAAGAGCGCATATTTGCTGCCCAAATCAAAAACAAAGACCGATGCGATGAACATAAACGCCCAGTAACTTTCAGTATTGGAGACGAAGTACTACTCTTCCAACCTGAGGTGAAAAAGACCAAAGGAGGCAAACTCAAAAATCGTTATAGTGGCACATGGATTGTGCGAAATAAACTCACAGAAAACATGTACGTCGTTGTCTCCACTAGTGGCCAATTCCGCACAGATGTCGTCAACGTTGATAGGATGAAGAAGTATTTTCCGCGCAATCCCGATGGCGGAGAAATCAAATACAAAAGCGTGGCTCAACAATATGCCGGCGTATGCGAAGTAAAATAACTCCATTGTGCCGATTGGATCAAATTCCTTAGAAAGCCAACAGTCAAAGATGTGGCCAACCAATACGAAGACTGTGCCAACGCCCCGATCAATGATCAAGTTAGTGATGAAATCGTCCGAAGAAGTTCAAGGGTGCGAAAAGCCAATCCTCGCTACCAATCCAATTAAATTTTGCACACATAAATAAATCAAACTAATATTAATAATTTTCACCGTTTATATATATAATCGTTTTATTTCGCTCATTGTAATTCACAACATATAATTTGCTGTCGTTAAAACGCTCACATCCAATAAATTTTATAATTTTTAATCAACTCTGTGTCGGTCAATATCAAAGAGTGAGACTAATAAGCAGCGGAGAACGCGCCCAACCAGTCTGATAATATGCCACACAAAACAAGTTTTGTAAGCACCACACATCAATATTTACTCACAACGTATTACATAATGTGTGTGCATCACGAGTCACCTAATAACCTTGAATCCAAACACTGAACTCTGAGCAGAGTATTTGCATCAGAAAAATCAATAATAAAAAATCATGTTCACTGCTAACCTAATAGACAGCGTCGGAAAACCAGTTGATCAGACAACAATAGACACAAACTCACCGTAATAAAAATTGTGAAGACGGTTGAACACCGGACGCATAAATTAGGATTATGGGAGTGAACACTTAATAGGCGCAACCAAATGCTGCCATGCCGTCACAAAACAATCGAAACCATAATACAAGTTGAATTCACCACAGAAGCATGTGTCGGCTGTTATCACAAAGAAATGCCAGTTCATTGGTTCCCACGATTTGGGACCAGAAAAATGCAGTTTCACTTTAGCGACTAACTATTTAAACGCAACGATAATTGTTAAATGGCACCAGTAATGGGCTAATAGCTCACGATTCTAAAGGAAACAAAAATATTAAAGTAAACGGAATTAACAAAGTATTGGTTGGAAAATTCACTCACCATCGCACCGCTAAAGACATCAACATATATATACGTGTGGGCGACTCAATTATCAGTACGTAATTATATCCAAAAATACGTTCCAAATTTTGGCTCAATTAATTAAAAATTCGCTAATAATTCATTAAAGTATAACACGCATCGCCTTAAGCGAGCGTTATTAATGGCCGACCGCAATGCGCGGTATAATGCGCAGCACTTAAATAAGCGCGCAAAACGCAACACATTAGTTATTAGCCGTACGTATAGCATACGTAAACCAACATATTTTTGTGAAAAGTGTAACATTAATTATCAATTAATGAGCGCTTCCGCTTCACAACTGAGCGAAGAAGAGAAAGAATTATTAATCCAGTTTGATCGGGCTGTGGATTTAAACACACGAGATCAGCACCGAAGACACACAATTGCCAAATCTCATGTCGCGATCATCCGAAACATTGAGCGAATAAAACGAGGGATCCGTGCGCTCCAAAGTAACGTCATTGATATCCCAATACCTGAACAAGAAGAATCATTTGATCCGATCTCCGAAACTGTGAACAATGGGCTCACCTGACTCTACGCCGCCATTATCGATATTATATGAAGGCCCTCAACAGACCAACGACAATGAAAATCGCGACGCTCTCATGGCAGAAATAGAGGCGAATAAGGAAGCTGATGCCGACGATGGCTCCAAAACACCTACAGCCGAACAAGAAGAAGAATTATTGAAATTCTCACCTAATTCTAGCGGATCTACCTATACCTTGGAAAGCGACCACGAGGGATATGATATCCCATGGGATGTCGTCATATCGGTCACCGAACAATTACGAAAAGGTGGGACGTTTCTCACCACTCCAGCGGACTTCCATAACTCTAAATCAAAGGGGCCATTACCAGGAGAAACCGCACTTCAACAAATGATCCGCGAATACAACGAACGAAGTGACGTCATGCGAAACACAACATACACTATATACGATTTCGCCACTACATCGGATCCAACCGCTTCTATCCAACCACCGACTTCTGCGCCGCAATTATCGCTGGCGCCCTCAACGGCTCAACTTCAGGCTAATCCGATAGTGGAACAAATTAAAGACGAATGGAGCCGACAATTGGAAGAGGAAACAGCTCTCCGACTCTTTCCGCCGCTCAAACGATTGCCCACAAGCACCATAACATCAGCGGAGCAAATAACAGAGCACGTTCGCGAAGCCAACCAAATGGGATATCAACCCATCACATATTACGATGCCAATGGCACCAAACGTAAATTGGGCGCTGAAGCGCAAAATTTAGCAGATCTCTCCTTACCAGAGCCACCACAGCGAGACCCAAGAAAAAGAATTCGAACAAAACCTGTGTCGGAAACAACAGGACCCACAACACTCCCGCTTTCGAAATTCAGGGCCCAGAAAGTCAGTCCGGAGCCTAATCTTACACCGTTACTACCATTAAGCAACAAAGATCGAGTTATATTAGAACAAATGGAAGTCCAAGAAGCCGAAACACCTGTTGTCGCCGTCACGGAACCACTAAAGACTTATCGCCTACCAGTCGCATCTACCAAATCAAGTAAATTGCCGGTATTCAACGCTAAAGAGGCTCTCAATTACTTTCCAGAATATCCACCATTTCTGGCAGAATATTTGGCCAATGGACCAATGAAAATATGCGAAAACGCTTTGACTATTCGCACTATCAAAGACCACGACCCTTTGGCTTCACGAGAACGAGATTATCACACGCTATCGATATCGTACCTTCCGATGCAATTATATATCACAAAACAAGATTGGCCTAAATGCCACATATGCCATGAATACGCGATCAAGCCATACATTTGTCGACCGCTACGACGGGGCATACACGTCACCGAACTCCCTGATTATGTACACATGTTAGATATTAATTGCGTCCGAAAATATTGGGCCGCCAATAATACCTTTTCGGCTCTATGCCCATCATGCAAAGATGCTGGAGCGTTTATTTATGGACAACTCATATCAATGCCCGACGACTGCTGGTATTACTACAATTTAATCTACCGAAGCTGTCCCGGAGCGTGCGGCGAAATTTTAAGCTATACCGCTTACCAATTCCACGCGTGCCCTAACAGAGGAATTGAAAATCTAAGCGATCATCCCGTAGTTCAAATGTTATGGGACCACCAAGAAGCATACGAGCGACAACTAAAGAAGCTGACGGACCAACATAGTTATAATAAAGAAGTCCAAACCGCAAACTATAACAGACAATGAGACAAAATGAGGGAGAAGATGGAAACCGCCCAAAAGCAAGTACAAGAATTGGAAATGCGAGCACTCGAATCCAAAACTGGTATCATTCGGGCTACAACTGCTCCGTTACCACTTCCGAACGTAAGGGCAACAATTAAAGCTCCGTTTCCGGGAGAAAAGCCAACCGAGAAATCAAATAATAAACCAATCGAATCAGCAGCGGTTTGGGAACAACGCGCTGAAGAACAAAAGGCACTAAAATTAGAAGCTCGAAAACAACTACAAACCACCCTCCAAGAGAGAGACGCTGCTAGAAGAGAAAGAGATAACGCACGTCGTGACCGAGATGTCGCTCAACGAGACAGAGATGCGGCCAACAAAAGCAGCCAAAAACAAAATCAAAAGTATAACGACTTCCGCCAACAATACGAGAAATTACTCGACAATAACGAAGCAGAGCGGGAGGATTTAAGACGTGAGATATACTCACTTCGAAGCCAATTGCCGGCCTACGTAACTGTCCTGTGGATAAATTGGAAGATACGGTCACGAAAATAGGCGCTGATTTAAAAGAAAAACATTCTATAATTTTTTTTGAATATCGCGTCGTTGACTCAACTTCGAAAACATTTGACGCTAAAGGACAGAACAAACCAGCGCGCATCAGTTCATTCACACGTCACAAACTTACTCACTTCACAGTCATACCGAAATCCGACATAATTGACGGCAATCACATCAACATCACCATCAAATCAAAAGATGAGGAATTCAACGCACTCACGTTCAACAAAGGAGTGTCAGCAATTCATGCGAGACTCAATCGGGACGATAAGTAAAGACAATGGAGGGGGAGATGAAGAGCGACGAAACGCCTTCAACACAAAACACGTGACATCACAACTAAATTCAAATTTTTAATATTTCAATTTTTTTTTCAAATTTCATATTCATAGCTGCAACTGACCGGTACTAACCGTCAGTTGCGCAACACATTAGTTTTATAATAATTTTATACTACATTATTGGCAGGTCAAGGACCGCCCCTTACCTAATAGTAGATAACTGGCATTCGAGCCGTTATAACTTTAGTCTCGTTTTAATCGTTGTGAGCTAAAGTCGATTTGTGTTTTCTTTATGTAGCGATTAACGCACATTTTCTTTGTCCAAAATATTTTAATCGTTGTGTAGGCTTTCGCCACACATTAACTAAATTGTGATCAAACATAATCATTCATTATTTTAAGCAATAACTTTTATAAAACATTCACTGTAATTCACGTGCAATTAATAAACATTTTGAAATTTAATACCATTTAAAATAGTGTGAGAAATCTGATACTAATAACACAGTTCAGTGCCCTTGAAAGGTGCACATTATAGTGAGCGACACGTGCGCA
>JAQIXJ010004759.1:0-10316 GCA_034700185.1 Phthiracarus laevigatus | reverse complement strand
TGACTTTATATTTGTAACAAACATTTACATATATTTTGTGTATCGATTATCAAAATAAATTTTTTTAAACTTGAAAATTGTGTAAAATTATTTATTTACTGTGTATAATGCGATTTTTTATATAAAATCAGTTAGGAGCGAGAGAAGTAATTATGTATAAGATAGGAGTTGGAAGTAGTTATGTGAACCTATGGAGTGAATTAGTAAATAAGCAGCGAATGAGGAGCGAGTGAAAAGGCGAGGATTGAGTGAGTAATGTGTTAAGTCAAAGAAGCGTAAGTAGTGAGTGAAGAACCAATGAGGAGTGTGCCAGTGGTGAGTGTAGAGCCAATAGCAAGTTAGTCTATGTGAAAAGCAGGAAGGTAGAGGAGGAGAAGGAGGAGGAGGAGGAGGAGGAAGAAGAGGAGGAGGAGGTTAAACAGTAGAAGAGGAAGGAGTTCTTGAGTATCCATTCTAAAAATTAGACAATACCATTTAAGCTTACGAAAAGTTCAAATGCTCAATAAAGCATTAATTTATTATAAAAATAAGTTTATATCTCAAGGTTTCAGGAAAATTAGCCTACACTTTCAATAGGTTTTTATCAGAGAATATGTAAAAGGCTAGCATTAGGATTTTCTTAACATTGTTTAAACAACTGCAACGGCATTAATGAGCTAATAAAGAGCGGCGCAAAGTCTGCATACAATACTTATATAGCAGGAATGTGTTTAAAAATCGATAATAAGTTCAAGGTTACGGTGTGATAGAACATTGGAATAAAAAATTCCATATAATGTTAGTTTTACTTTAACAAAAGCTATACCTTGATGGAAAATACGTGCAGTGCTAGTTCAAGGTTAACATGTATGAACATTAAGGATATTGTACTAAGGTTAGTATTTATTTGTTAAATGAAAATACAGTAATTAAGAAAACACATATAGCGATTTTGCTAACAAACGAATTTACTAATTATCGAATTACTAATTTACGAATTTACTAATTACTAATATTACTAATTATCGTGTTCACTATCTAACAATATTACTAATTAACGGATTTACTAAATAACGAATTTACTAAATAACTAATTTACTAAATAACGAATTTACTAAATAACTAATTAACTAATTAATGAATTTACTATTTAACGAATTACAAATTTGTTAATCAAAATATTTTAATTAGTGCTCACGTGACTGTATGTATAATTGTATGCAAATTTTTTTAATAAAAGTTTAATGTTAAATAGTTTGCCTATTATCATTTAAGCCTATATAGGTAGCGGCCTTGTCATGTGTAGTGCACATACTTTAACATTAGCTATACTTTAACATTGCCGGAAGTCCGTATACTTTAACATTAGCTATACTTTAACATTAGCTATATTTTAACATTAGCTATACTTTAGCATTTGCTATACTTTAACATTAGCTATACTTTAACATTAGTTATACTTTAACATTGTTAGAAGTCCGTATACTTTAACATTAGCTATACTTTAACATTGTTAGAAGTCCGTATACTTTAACATTAGCTATACTTTAAGATTGTTAGAAGTCCGTATAATTTAACATTAGCTATACTTTAACATTGTTAGAAGTCCGTATACTTTAACATTAGCTATACTTTTGCATTGTCGGAAGTCCGTATACTTTAACATTAGCTATACTTTAACATTTCTATACTTTAACATTAGCTATACTTTAGCATAAGCTATACTTTAGCATTAGCTATACTTTAACATTGTCGGAAGTCCCTATACTTTAACATTAGCACTACACTGTAGACGAAAACTTGCTGCTCCCATTTTTCATACACCACCTATAACGTATTAAAACCTGGGTTTTGTCTAGAACTGTGCCTCTAACAGCGCACGATAGGTTAAACACAGTAGCTCTCACATACATAGCTCTACCCCTCGTGATAATTCATTGGTAGTAAGACGTGCTTAGCTATAGCCTATATACGTAAACCGGATGTCACAAAAAGGTACCACGTCTACTATTATTAAACGAACAAACATACAGAATCTATTTGGCAGTAAGAGTTGTTTTTGGATGCGTGTGGTGTTGTTGTTGCCTGAAAGTCAACTGTTAGGCTAAATACTTCAAAACAATAGATTCCGCGCTATTCCACCCAAAGCATTAAAATATTCTACCTAAGCCACGCTCACTGTTCCTCCCTGCTTAAAATTGCTCTGCATTGAGAGGAATAGCCGCGAGAACCCTGCTTTAAACATTACGAACGGATTTTGGATTTTTTTTATATTTAGTGCGCACTCATTCTAACAACTATTACAGTGTCCATCACAATCAATCTCAACACACATATATATAAATATTTAAAATTTATAAACTTTTATATTATTTATTTTATCAGTAATATAAGCAAAACGTATACAAATATTTTTAAATAAGAAAAATAGTTAACGCTTCTCGTGTCGGCACGTTAGATATGGCCGTTCTTGAAATCGATGAATTGAAATAAAAAACAAGAATGAACATTTGTAATGCGCTCACTTTGGTTGTTATATTTTATTAATTCAACCAAAATGTATATTAATTATGTGAACAAAAAAATGTATCTTTATAGTGATAGATAGTAACAGATATCGATAGATAACTTCTGATTTTACAGAATTTAGCAAATAAGGACAGATATCGACAGATATAACGGCTATAACAGATAACGAGAGATAACGACAGATATCGACAGATATAACAGATATGACATGTAACGACAGGTAACGACAGGTAACGACAGATAACGACAGATAACGACAGATACCGACAGATGATAACGACAGATACCGACAGATACCGACAGATATCGACAGACATCGACATATATGACAGATATTACAGATATTACAGATATAACAGATATTACAGATATTACAGATATTACAGATATTACAGATATTACAGATATTACAGATATTACAGATATTACAGATAGATATTACAGATAGATATTACAGATAACGACTGATAACAACTGATAACGACAGATAACTACAGATGACCACAGATAACCACAGATAACATAAGATAACCACAGATAACAACAGATACCGAAAGATATAACAGATATGACAGATAACGATAGATAACTATCCTTTATTGTTAATTCCCTTTATTAGAGTAAAGAACAAAATCCCTTAATTAGCATAAAAAATGTGAAAATCTATTAATTAGAGTAAAGATCAAAATCTTTTAATTAACATGAGAGTGACAAGTCAGATAAAAAGCCTACAGACATACAAACATACAGACATGTTAAATCCAATAGCCGATATTTTCAAAGTGAGCTAACAAGAATGAACATTAGTAATGCGCTCAATTTGATACCAATGTTAACTTATATATAGTTAAGTTCGTAATTAAAATAAACTTTTCAGATATATGCAACAACATAAATAAAAAAAGAATGAATTTTAATTAGATTTTGTAAAACTACTGTCAAATACAACTTTATATTAAAATTTTCAACATGTGAACACACAACCACTTTCCAACATATACAAAATTCAGACATGCACAGGATATGCATGACCACTAATTTGTTCACTGAAAAATTTCTTGAATATTACTTATTTTTCACGATCAGCCCCCTCTGGGATACCCTGGTAATAACCATTTATACGGCGATTATTTCAATGCTAACCTAATCGAGCATTGTCTCTATGAATTTAAAAGATTTTTAATATATATTAATTATATATTAGGTTTAATTTATCTGTAAATTTCCAGATAAATATTTTTGTTATGCGACTTTATATATAACTGCTATTAATAACCTTTTATTTAGTATTAGACAAACCAAAAATATTTAATATGTGGAACAGTGTTCTAGAAAAATCATTTTGTGGAACAGTGTTTTCAAATTATTTTGCCACAAGAAATATTTATCGGATATTAATAAATATGTTTATTTATTGTAAACAATAATATTAAAGCATATCAATGTTATCAAATTCCGCGATCTAAACCACTAAAAATGATATGTGAAATACACTTTTTTGTAAATCAAATCAAATCAAATGGAAAGAACAATTAAATTTTTTTTGACAATTATTGATTACAGTAAATTTTATGTACTTTATTAATTAATTTATTAATATATAAACACTATTTGAGATAAACTCAAAAGTTTATTTATTAATGAATTTGGGATATTATTATTAGAAAATATGCAAATATTAAATCTTTAGGAATTTAAATATTTATCGAATCAAACACAGTTTTAAGCCATGAAATTTGTTGTTCGTAATCGTCTAGTTTAGATTTATCCGAATTTATGACATCCAAAGCTGTTTCCAGTGATTCCATGTAAGATAACTTTTTCACTCGACTTATCTTCGTTGAACTATTAATTAACAACGAAAGTTCATCGTGCACTCTTTTCAACTCACTCTTTAATTCACGTTTGAGTAAACTAGTTTTAATCGTGTCGTTTTCGTCTTTCATCTTTTTAGCAAACGATTCAATCATACGTTTTTCATGCAAAAGTATTTCATCTTTTCCATCAATATCATACTTATAATCATCAATCAATCGCTTAATATTATTGTCGATCGTGTAGTTTATTTCAATTTTCTCATTAATAGTTACGCGAACTTCGAAATTGTGAACGCATCGCTTAAATATTATTTCGGCAGGAATTTTATAGTGGAAAACATTTTCCTTATTCTGTTTAATGATGATCTCAATTGGAAAATGATTATTAGGGACATTAAAGTCGTATTTGATATCCTTAATTGGCTGATTCTTTTCTATTAAATACCAAGATTCGGGAGCTATTTCTTTATAATGAAAATTGATTGTCGTTGATGTCCTCGCAACTTCAGTAATATTATAATTGATTCCATTAGAAATGATGTGACTGTACATAACAGCTCCAAATATAAAATCAAAATGACATAATTGATTAAAGATTGATTCCGCGAAATTCTTTTGCACCATTTGAACCACTTTATCTTTGTGTTGGAAATATCCCGCAATGATTACATTGTCGACAAGTTTTTTACCATTTTTCGAATTATTAAAAGCATTTTGTATCAAAGGACTCGATTCTATTTCGGTATTAATTTTTTGAAGCAATGTCGACAAAGTTTTTAAGCTGTCTAATGATACATAATGATAGGAAAGTTGTTGAATACCATCGTTTCGAACCAAACATAAAACAGTATCGAAATGTTGTTCATTAAGAACAGCTATTAAAACTAATTTCGTTTCATTTGGTCGTAAATTATTCGTATTGAAAAAGAATTGTATTGCCAATGCATTAATCTCAGACAAATAAGTAATTGAATCAAGATTAACCAGTTTCGCAACGTTATCGAGAAATTTTATTTGTTTTAATCGAAAATACTGTGGTATAGTAAACACCAAATTAGACAAATTTTGTCCTAACTGTTGCTCTGCATCTGATTTTGATTTCAATATTTGTAATGCGATCAATGACTCCACACTAGTTTTACCGCCAGTTGTGTTTGCATGTGATATATTATCGTGTTTAAACTTCATACTGTATTGCTTTAGTTCAACAGCCGAAAACTTATTCATTTTTGCAGCCAATAGTTCTTGAAGAGAATAAATTTTTGTGGGTAAATTTAAATTCAGTTTCTTATATTCGATGTCGTTTTCGAACCCATGATAAATCTTGTTGTTAACAAACGCAATAGAGTTTAGCGTATTTGTTTGTGTGGTATCTGTGTTGACAAGAATAACGCCCTCTTTATAATAACCGCAAATTAGTTCTTTTAGTCCGTAATAAATCGAGAAATATTTCAAGTGTGTTAACTTTTCATACTGTAATATATTGCTTTCAGGTTCAACCGATTGGCGTTTAAAATGCGTTACGTTGTAGTTAAGACATTCATCCTTGTATTTGCACAGTGCTTTATTTATATCGTTATCCAGTGATCTGACGTTATTTAAATTAATTTCCTGATAAACCTTTTCATGGAACTTAAATGTAATTTCTTTAGTGTAATCAAAATGAAACTCTAGCGCTACTTTTTCACATTTCACGTGCAATTCATCGAGTTTTTGAACATTATCCGCTAATCCTTTTATATTGGCCTCCATTTCGGTTATATACTTGTTGAATGTCCCTTTTTTTGCTTTGTTCAACAGTGCAAGGCATTGTTCATACGATCGATAAATTTTTGGTAATTCATTTGCGTAAAAACTATTTTCTATTGATTTTTTTAGACACTCATAAGGCGATTGCGTTACATTAGGAATTCGATTGTTATAAATACAATATTCTAGTTTTTTCAAAAAACAATTCAAAACCTTTTTGAAAATCTCTATAATTTCCATTTTCGAAAAAATGCCAAACTTTAAGATCTCGTTGACTCTTGAAATAATTAGTTTTTCCGCGGCTTTAACAATAATGCTATCGAAATCCATTTCAATCGATTTTTTGTTGTTCTGTTCAACGCAATAATCAAATATTTCAGTCCAGTATGATTTTAGAAAATGATTAACACTTTTATTTTGAATCTGTTTAATCGAACTAATCATTGGCTTTTTTATTGAATTATTAAATCGCATCAGATCTTCTTTATTCAAATACATCGAAGTTTCTAATTTTGTTTTCCATTTATTCTTGTAATTGGTTAGCATTTCATTCGCAAGTTCATAGTCTTTACTTAATGATTTTAGTTTATTTTTAGCAAATATTCCAAAATTATTGTTACGTATGCATTCATGTTTGGTTTTAATTATATCTTCATAAAACTCTATTGCATTGGTTTTACTCATTTTTGTACTGAAATCGCCATTTTTGATAATCGCTTGAATATTGAACTCGTAAACGTTTAATCTACTCATCGAATATTCATTTGTTAACGGAGCAGTTTTTTCAGCTATTTTAATGTTTGTTTCTTTAAGTGGCATGTTTTCATCGATTATTATTGATAGTAGGTCATAAACTTCAAATCTGTCTTCTAAGTTAAATAACAGAATTTTTCTGGAAGTTGTTTTCATATTATTTAATTTATTATAAAACGTTTCTTTTTCGCTAATACTAAGCCCACGATCAAAGAAAATGAAATATTTTGATCGATTAACTTCATGTCGTAAATTAGCATATGAATCGCTTGCGCATTCAATATAATTCAGCTTATTATCTGACGAAATATGTTTCTCAACAGCAGTTGGTTCTGCCGTTTTAAAGTAGTTCGGAAAAAATCTTTCTATTAAGTTTGGAGTATGAACTTTCTCTTCTTTTATCTTGAATTTTGTTGCATTCCGGTAATGGTTTCTCCATTATAACCAATTCTTTGAAATTTCCTTATTTCATGAAATTTTAGATTAATTAGTTTTAATAGAGGCATATTTTAAATTATATCGACAGTTAATCAGTTAATGTTTTGTTAAAAGTTTAGAATTACAGACTGAGATAAAGTTAAAAATGCTATTAACAGGTAAAGAATTGAGTTCAAAAAATTTTAAGAGTTACAACTACTGATAAGCAACCAAAATCTTAAAGAATTTGCGTTAAAATATATAACCAATAATGTGTTCGTAGAACAACATTAAACAATGAAATTATTTTATTAGTAAATACAATTTACTATTAGATCATTATCTCTGATCAAAACTAAATAAGATTAGTATTTTGTCATTTTTAAAACTTATTTTCCATTGATATATCTTTCACTGCATTCTAGCGCTATATTGTTGTCTCTATATTCCAAATAACAGATAACTTTAACAACAATATTTCACAATGCTTTTCAAACATATTTTCGTTTTGGCTTATTTCAAATTGAATAAATGATATAGTTATATAATATTCAATATTAAAGAAATAGTTCTTAAATGACAAATTAAGGAATGTCAAAATTATATTATTATTAAAAGATTATATTAAATTGACTGAAATTATTTTAAATTGTAGTATTAGAAAACATTATTAAAATAAAACAAAATGTGTTCACAAAACTTCGGATATTGTTAGTAAACAATTAGCAAACATTAAATTTTTTTAGAACCGAACACAGTTTTATGTGATCTGATTTGTCGTTCAAAATCTTCTGGTTTAGATTTATCCGAATTCAGGACAACCAAAACTGTTCCTAGTGATTCGAAGTACGATAACTTTTGACGCGACTAATCTTCGTTGAATTATCAATTAACAATGAAAATTCATCGTTTATTATCTTTAATTCGCTTTTTAATCAACGTATAAGTAAACTAGTTTTAATCGATTCTTTCGTCTAATCATTTTTGCAAACTATTCAATCGTTAGTTTTTCATGCAAAAGCATTTCATTATTTCCTTCGATATCAAGTTTATAATAATCAATCGATCGCTTGATATTATCGTGTAAATTATTTCAAATTTCTCATTAATAGTTAAGCGAAATTTAAAATTTTGAACGCATTGCTTAAATATCGTTTCGACTGGAATTTTTTAGTGGAAAACATTTTTTTATTCTGATTAATTATTACATCAATAGAAACTGAAAATTAGGTACAATGAATTTTTGTTTATATCCTTAATAGGCTGATTCTTTTCTATTAAATTCTAAGATTCTGGAGCTGCTTCTTTAGTATGAAAACTGATTGTCGTCGATGTCATTGCAACTTCGGTATTATTATTATTGATTCCATTAGAAATGATGTGAAATGATTTAATTGATTTAAGATTGATTCCGCGAAATTCTTTTGCACAATTTGGACTACTTTATCAATGTGTTGGAAATACCCTGCAATGATTACATTGTCGACAAGTTTTTTACCATTTTTCGAGGTATTAAAAGCATTGTGTATCAAAGGACTCGATTCTATTGCGGTATTAATTTTTTAAAGCAATGTCGACAATGTTTTTAAGTTGTCTAATGATACATAATAATATGAAAGTTGTTGAATACCATCGATTAGAACCATACATATAACAGTATCGAAATGATGTTCATTAAGAACAGCTAAGAAGACTATTTTCGTTTCATTTGGTTGCAAATTATTCGTATTGGAAAATAATCGTAATGCCAATGCATTAATCTCCGACAAATAAGTAATGGATTCACGATTAACCAGTTTCGCAACGTTATCAAGAAATTCGATTTCTTTTAATCGACAGTAATTAGTTATTGTAAACAATAAATTTTACTTATTCTGTTGTATCTGTTCCTCTGTGTCGTACTTTGCTTTCAGTATTTGTAATGCGATTAACGACTCCACACTAATTATACCGCCAATTTTGTTTGAACGCGAAAGATTAGTGGCAGCAGAATTTATATTATAATCAGCCATATTTTTGTGAATGAATATTGTCGGGTGGAAAAACGTCGTGTGTTCGTTCAACAGAATAATAAATTTTTATTTTCCCTGCCAACAGCTTTTAAAGACTGTAGTTTTTAAGCTTAGCATCGTTTTCATAACCAAAATATATCTTTGTGACACCGAATGCAATCGAATTTGTCGTAATTGGATTTGGTTTATTTGCGTTAATAGATATTACGCCGTCTTTAAAATAAGCGTAAAAAATTGTTTTCGATCCGTAATAGATAACGAAATATTTCATATGTGATAACTTTCCAAACGTTATCGAATCACTATTATGTTTAATTGTTTCACGTTTAGGAGCATGTGTACTATAGTTACGATGTTCGTCTTTGTATTTGCGGTATTCTTCCCTCATATCTTTCTTAAGTGATTATATATTATTTAAGATTATTTCCTGAAAACGTTTATATTGAACAACAATTTAATTTCTTTTGTGTTTATGTTATAGAACTCTTGCGCTTCTCATTTACATTTGTCATACAATACATTGAGTTTTTGATCGTCAACTTTTGAAAGGTCTAAGTTGTTAAGTTTACTTAATTGTATAGATAATTGTTTTTTTATCATTTGGAATTGACGTTTTTTGAACATAAAAAATAATTTTGCTACATTAGATGATCTACTCTTCAAAATGTCTTTAATTCTTACTTTGCAAACATTAGCGTCAGAAATATTTTTGCCTTTTTTCTTGGTTCACCGGAATAAATATTCGGCCAATAAAAATTCTGCATATTCATCCCGTAATAATGATAATGGATAACTTCCTGGTGGAGCAAATGAAAATGATTGGTAAAATCTGTGTAAATTAGTGTTGTTTCCATATGAGTTTTTCTATTTCAATTGTATTTCCATTTCGATTTTTAAAAATTTAATTAATTAAATTGCATTTCAATTTCAATATTTTTTATAATGTTATTTCGATTACATTTCGATTTTCATTTTTAATTTTAATTTTATTTAAATTGCATTTTAATTTGCATTTTGTAAAAAATTCTTATTTAAATTGCATTTCTATTTCGATTTTTTA
>JAQIXJ010004758.1:0-10322 GCA_034700185.1 Phthiracarus laevigatus | reverse complement strand
AAACTATATAAACATTACTTAAATTTTAATAAAAATAAAATTATCAATTAATTCAATTTAAAAAATCCATATCCTATACTAATATTTTATATTTATGGTTGAATGAGTTGCACAGAAAAGTGAATATCTATAGGGTTGATAACGTTTATTCTTCGTAAAAATAAACTCCAAACGCCATTGTAATCTCTGTCATAGTTGAGCACAACAATGCCGTTCAACTCGTCTGTCGTTAGACGATTATCGCCTGTCGTAATGTATTCAATAGGTATACGAGGTGTACGATAAATGATGTCAAGCGAAGACAAAGATTCCGATTTTAATATTAAAATAGACCCACTTGTAGTGCTGTTATTTTCGATACTCAGATCGTATTGTTGATACAAAATATTTTCAAACAATGTGTACTGCCACGAGTAAAGTATAGTTACTTTAGTTAAAACGCCGAAATTTACTAAAATTGGATTTGATATTGGGCTGAAATTGTTACTATAATCCACAGTTTTTAATGCAATAAACAGTGAGAAAACGCCATTATTTTCCCACAAATCGTTTACGGATAATGAGATAAAATGTTGTAATCCGCCATTCAATGGGCTTAACGATCCCTGAACCACCTGTGAAACAAATTATTTTATTTTAATTAATTCATAAATGAATCATAATTTAGCATTTATTATATTACTTGAGAATCATTAAACTGGTATAAAGTGTCAAAAATCTGTTCATTCAGTATATCTTTGAGATTATAAGCAGCGCGTAATATCACTTGTTTCGCTAATCCACTTGTCATATCATTGCCCGCAGATGTCCACTGAATATCAATTGTTCGTTGATATTCGTTGACTAAACCCAGTGTTAAATCACTTACAACGGAAGGAGCAATCCTATCGCCAATTTGAGTTCCATCTAATCTAAAAGCGCCAGCATTTAGAACGCGAGAGAAGTCATCTACAGGTGTCAGTTCTGATTCCGTATTAGAAAAATAGAGCACTTGTGTGAAGTTATCGATTAAAAGTTGGTCATAATTATTGTTCAATATTGTTTTATTAGTCAACGGTTTTCGACAATTACTTCTTCGTCTTAATCTCGCCTCACCGTTGTTGACCGCTTCCACCAATACATTATACCTTCCCTCTACTGTGTAATTAGTGAAATAAGCGGAATATATGCCATCATTTCGCACAGCATCCGCACCGACACCGTTATCAGTTAGAATTACGTGTAATTCATTGCCATTAGGCGTTTCTACAACACCGGTAACGGTTGCCAACAGTACTGGCAAATTACCTTTTTTCAATTCAGCAAATATTTTTGGCGGATTATTCGGATCAACAACAGTATTGCTTAAATTAGCGTTAAGCCTAACGGGATAATCGGTTGTTTCGTTCGACAAGTTTCTGATTTCACTGACCACTTGTATAGCAACCGAATAACTAATGGTTGTTATTTTTTCGATAGCGATCGCCCATTTACCAGGTTTACTATCAGCTATTGTTAGCGACACTGAATTATCACTAACTTTGTATTCGGCGCTCGAATTGTCGTAATTTAAATTATCAGGTGACTTAAATGTGACCACCAAATTACTAATATACTGACTGGCGACTATTAATACGGTGTTTAAGCCTAACTGCGAGTCTATCGCCACGTAATATACAGTTTGTTGTGCCGATAACGTGAAAATCTTATTTGCAACCAAAACTGATTGCGGGTCTTCCTCGCACTTATCCGATGCCAGCGTAATAAACCTTCCGGCCATCTCATTAGCCAAAGCCACTTTATCGACCACACCATTGAGCGAGAAAAACAGTCCAATGCCTCCTGTCCAGATCGCTAATCTTTCCAACAAACTCGAAGCTTCATTTCCAATAGCAAACGTATTCACTTGAATGCCTCTTCTTATGATTTCATCGGCCACTCCTGGCGATTCTATGTACGGAAGAGTATTTTCTTCTCCATCGCTCATCAATACTATTGTAGCGGTCGTATTCCATGGGGATTGGGCTATCATTGCCATCGCTGCTAATAGTCCGGCTCCTATTGATGTGGCGCCTAATACTTGTGTTGGGACAGCGTCTATGAGTGACTGTCTTGTTTGCGCATCAATTTCGACAATTGGATGCAAATTGGTTGCGTATGTATGGAACTGAGCAATACCTAACAGTAGTCCGTTTGGCGCTAATCTTTCGAGAAATAGTTGAGCAGCTAAACTTATTACTTCAATTCTAGTGCCACTCATACTTCCCGAAACATCGAACAATAGTACAAAGATTTGATTTTTAGGTCCACCATTGTCTTGTTTGTAGATATTGAATGAAGGCGGTGGAGGTGGGGATGGAGTTGAGGATGGAGGTGGTGGTGGATATGACGATGGAGGTGGATATGATGATGGAGGTGAAGGTTGCGGAGGTGTTGTGGGTGAAGCAGGAGTTGTTGAAGTCGTAATTGTGGTAGTAGTAGGACCTGGATTGTCAATTGGAGTAGAACCAGTTATCGGACCTGGAACTGGTGTCGAACTAGTGATAGGACCTGGATTTGGTGAGGCACCTGGAGTTGAATCTAAACCTGGAGTCGAACTATAGCTTTCCGTTTCCGTTTCGGCAGGAAGTGTTGTGGGTGAAGCAGGAGTTGTTGAAGTTGTAATTGTGGTAGTAGTAGGACCTGGGCCTGATGTCGAACTAGTAATTGGACCTGGATTTGGTGAGTCACCTGGAGTCGAATATAAACCTGGAGTTGAACTATAGCTTTCTGTTTCGGCAGTACTGAAATCCGTGGAAAACCAATCTGTTGGGTCAGATGTAATTTCATTCTTTTCTGTGGTTGGAGATGTTTCAGGTGTGTCCTCTATTGGTGGAGTTGGTGTTTCACATTCGCAGTAACAATTATCTGATTCGCGGTATCGATGACGCATTTTTGTTGGTTTTATCGATTCAGCATTTAGCTCTTTTGAGTATTTATTCTCTGTTAATCTTCCATCGCTTGTATTACTATTTAATGTTAAAAAAATATTTGTTAAAAATGTTTGAATAAATGCATTTTGCTTTTAAATTTGAAATGCTCGCAAATGTTTCTTAAACAAAATTTACATAACATCAAAAGCCCAAACATTTCACCCTATTTTGTGAAATACAGTGTAACACTGCCGGACTTAATTAAATCGATATTCGTTTAGGATTAATTACCGGATTTGAAAATCTTGATGACTGAATATGACATCTGATACGGATCTGTCGCCACACATCACATTTTGCTGCGTAAATGTTCCACTATTATGATTATGATCCAAATCATTGGAGTCATCGCTACAAAAACGTTGCATCTAAACACGTATTAAATTAAACATTCATATGTTTGAAAAATGATTACTTTACTGTCATCGCTAACCTCATCGGTGAATGGCTTAAACATTAGCGATGATCCCATGTTTTCAAGCGGCACTATTGTGCAAAGCGGATCAATCTTCTGGGTTAGAAGGTTAAGCTGGCACTTATCTCCGGGTCCGTCAATGATGTATTTGGAAATTTTTTTGCAAATATTCGGTATTGGCTGAAGAGGTTATAAGAGGTTATGAGTATTAAGAAATAGTTATACCTAAATATTTAAGTAATTTTTAAATTCATACCGTTCCGTCTTGGCTTAAAGTGAACGACGGCCAGTTGGCATCGCCTCTAATGCCGTGCTCGTTGAATACGCCATATCGGTAATGAGCCCATTGTTTAACTACTTCTTTATCTGTTTTAAGTAAGATAACGTTTTTGAATAAATAGGTTTATTCGTAGTTTTCTGGACTAGTTATCTGCTTCTGCCTAAACTAGTGTACTTTAGATTAACATAAAGTTAGAAAAATATAGATACATTTAATTCTATTTGTAAACTTAAAAGAGAAATTCACTCAAAAAACATAATAAAGACTCTTTAAAATTGCTTGAAATTGCTTTTTCTAAATTATATTTCTTCAGATAATTTTGTTGTACGTGTTTAAATTTAATTGTCAATTCGAAACCACGTTGTTAACTATATATTCATTTTCCTGTTTAATTGCCTAATAAAGCGTAATATTGTCATAATTATAGTGATAGCATTAAAAAAGAAAAAGATAAATGAAACAATTAAATTTATTTATATCTGCTTATAAACTGTTAGCTGAGTCTAAAGGGTTGGAAAGATTGCTTTCACAGAAAAAGCCCATATAAACAGAAAAATATTAGAAAGTTATTTCATACTGTATTTGGTATTTCTAGAATTTATGAATACATGATATTTTTATACAACAGAATAAGACTTGCAAACCTTTGTTAAGTTGTTGGTCCAAAATAAAGTTAAGCGGTATGTTTATCACTTTTCCCGGTTCACCGCAACCGCCCAACTGTATAGTGTATGGCTCCTGATCGGGTTCAACGTTCGTATCAATTCGAATGTCTGCATTGTCCACGCAATAATCGCTTATATAAGTATAGCTCGGTTGGTCACTCCAGTGCTGCGGAACTATGATATTAAACTGCCGAAAGTAAGCCCTATTTTGCGTGGCAGTCCATAGCGTTTGAGACGCCTTCGTTAGTGTTTCCTAAAATATAAATATAGGTTTCATTTTTTGAATAAATTATCCAATAAACACTTACTTTTAGGTTTTCGAGAATTCTTGGATTTTCTACCACATTATTTCGGATAGCAATGGTTATTTGTTCGTAACCATTGTTAATGAATACGATCGGTTTTATCGGATTTTCACATTGTGTGTAAAGCAGTTTTAAAGAAAACACCGCTAATAAATAGAAAATTACTTTCGTAGTCATTCTAACACACAGCGAACAATCTGATTACTTTTGAACATCTATTTTCCAACGAAGATCTTTAAATAGTTAGACGGAAAAAATTATTTCATAACCAAAGTGTAAAGATATTCTAATCTTGAAAAATGATAATTTTTAGTGTATCATAAATTATTGCAGTTTAATTGTGGCTCAATTTAATAAATATAGTGATATAACAATTTGCGTTTTATTAAAATTATCTTTAATAAATTGAAATAAAAAAATTCTTCTAAGCCAATAAAAAATTTAGAAAATTTATACTGATTAATAAGAAAAAGCATCTAATTTACTGCAAGATGTGTAATGATCATTACCTAACAAACATCACGTATCGCTTTTGTTAGACTATAGTTTACGATGCGATTATTATATTTATAATTTCCCATGTTTTCTTCTATTTCCGAAATCTTGAATTATAAAATACTTTGGTACCTTTAATTTAAATTGTTTTTTCTCCAGTCACAGGAAATAATAAATTATTATTTGTACTTTGCAATTATGCAACATTTTAGTATTATAGAGAAATTAATAAAATTGAAGCCGTTAAAAAATAAGTAATTTAAATCATAAACTCATAATTTTATTTTTACAGTGAATTGCAATTCTTAATTAAAGTAAGTCTAGAGCTGTTCATTACCGGGTTTAAGACCGGTGTTGACCTGTAATGACCGCCGTTTTCAAAAATATTTACCGGGAAAATTTCTCTTAATACCGATAATTACCGGAATAATTTAATTCAAGCTTAAAAATTGTTTCTAAAAACATGGTTTTTCTCAAGCATTATAAAACACCGCAAATAACAATGTATTATTTGTACTTTGCAATTATGTAATATTTTTGTGTTATATAGAAATTAATTAAACTTAAACCGACTATTAAAAATAGGTTATTTAAATCATAAACTCATAATTAATATTTTTGCCATTAAATTCATAATGTATTAGAAATTTTAATTAAATCCTTTAAATTTTGTCATTGTTTTCGGCACAGTTGTGTCGGCACTAAGAAATTCTAACTAAATTTGTTTTTATAATTATAATAAAAAAGTGTATAAGTAAAAAGCACTATAAAAAATGGTTTTCAATAGAAATTACAAAATAGGAATGAATTTATATTTCACTTTCAAAACAGAGTGACAACAGATGATAAAATCGGTTATAATCAACTGACATTTAAGTAACAATATTACTTTACGAAAGCTTAATTAAAATACTTAGAAAACATGAAAAAGATAATTTTTTTAGTAAATAGAAATTTATAATATTGTTGTCTTTAGGGTTTGGTAAAAAACTAATCATTTGTAAATATAGCATTTATAACTGTAAAAACTCTAGTGAAATAAGTAATTGTTTTGAATAATAATTATTGTGTAATAAGAAGTTAAGGGTTTATATATGACTTGCTATGCCTATGTAATTCAATCTTTGTCGAGTTGTAGCTACAAGTCTATTGTGTTGATTGTGTAAATTAAATGTGTGTTAGAATTAATAAAAAGTATAATTCTAAAAATTCTTTGACTACAATACTTGCTAACAGTACAACGGTTTGTCGGACAAAGCCGGGCTTATTTTAAAATAAATAAACAGTTTTTTAATAATTTTATATATTCGATGTTAATTATTTAATTTTTAATCAAATCTACTAATTGTTTGTTTATTTTTAATAGTAAAACTATATAAACATTACTTAAATTTTAATAAAAATAAAATTATCAATTAATTCAATTTAAAAAATCCATATCCTATCCTAATATTTTATATTTACTGTTGTATGAGTTGCACAGAAAAGTGAATATTTGTAGGGTTGATAACGTTTAAGGAGTGACAACTAAAAATCCGGACTTTCTTTTTATGTTTATTTAAAAATACTGATCTTACATAAAAATATATTATAATTACACAAACAAAGGTAGTATGCCATTGATCAAATAAACATTAGGTTTGAGCCTTTATCTTCTACTTTTCATATATTTAGTTTAAAAATTTTATTTATTGGTTAAATTTATTCTGGACAGAAATACTTTGAGTTTATTTATTGTTTCAAAATTAAATGTTTTTAAATTTTAGCTCTCCAATCTTTTTTGCAATTTCGAGATGTAGTGCCTTTTAAAAAATGCTTAAAAACCGAACATAAACATGTTTCGATTTTAATTTTAATTTTTTAAAATGTCTACTTTATCAGTTTGTTTTAGTGATGGAAGAAATTAAAGTTATAATTTTTTTACTTTCGTAAAGAAAAATCAAATGTGATTTAGATATATTTGATGTTTATGATAGATTGAAGATTGAAGAGAAAAGTTTAACAAATCATTCGTGGGTTTTTGGTACTTATTCTACCAGTTAATCTCAAAAAACCGAATATTAAATAATTCGATTTTTCGATCGAAAAACTAAAATTAAATTTTGTAAGCAAAATCAGAAAATTTCTAATTTGTCTAAAATTTAATTATGTTTAAATTATCAAACAATAGTTCTTAACTTTTTATCGAAATATATTTGTCCAATCTATTTTCAGCCATTGTTTTAGATCCTCAAATTTTTAAAAAGAAGATCTGCAGATAATGGAACTGTCTTTATGTTTATTTAAATAATGAGATTCAATGTTTATTACAACAGTAAAAAATATATTTAAGCTTTCTCAGTTTTTCGAGAAAACAATAAAACATTTAGTCCGGATTTTTAGTTGTCACTCCTTACTCTTCGTAAAAATAGACTCCAAACGCCATTGTAATCTCTGTCATATTTAAGCACAACAATGCCGTTCAACTCGTCTGTCGTTAGACGATTATCGCCTGTCGTAATGTATTCAATACGAGGTGTACGATAAATGATGTCAAGCGAAGACAGTGATTCAGATTTTAATATTAAAATAGACCCACTTGTAGTGCTGTTATTTTCGATATTAAGATCGTATTGTTGATACAAAATATTTTCTGGTAATGTGTATTGCCGCAAGTAAAGAACAGTTACTTTATTTAAAACGCCGAAATTATATCTAATCTTGAAAATGATACTTTTGCGGGTATCATAAATTATTGCAGTTTAATTGTGAGATACTAATTTATGTTTTAATAACAATATGTATAATAAATTGAAAATTACGTTTTAGAAAATTTTATACAGATTTATAAGAAAAAGAAACTATTTTACTGCAAATTGTGAAATTTTCATTACGTAAGAAACATCACGTATCGCTTTTGTCAGACTATATTTTACGATGCGACTATTTTATTTATAATTTCCCAGGTGCTCTTTTATTTCTGAAATCTTATATTGTAAAATACTTTAGTTTAAATTGTTTTTTCTCAAGCATTATAAATCACCGTAAATAATGAAGAATTTTTTGTACTTTCGAATTATGTAACATTTTAGTATTAAATGGAAATTAATAAAACTGAAGCTGTTAAAAAATAAGTTATTTAATCATAAACTTATAATTAATATTTTTACGGGCAATTGCAATTGTTAATCAAAGTATGTCTAGTGCTGTTCATTACCGGTTATAAGTCCGGTGTTGGCCTGTAATGACCGCCGTTTTCAAAAATATTTACCGGTCAAATTGCTCTTAATACCGATAATTACCGGGATAATTTGATTCAAGCTTAAAAATATCTTTTAAAAAGATGCTTTTTTATAAGCGTCATTTTGCTATTAAAATTAAATTATTTGTTTATGATTAAACTTTAAAAACTGTATCCAAAAGCTGAGTAACTGAAGAATGTATCGAAAATTTCAGGATAATTCGATAACTTTAATTGATTTAAAAAATTGAAACTTTAAAAAGAAATAAAATAATTATTTTTCACTGTTATTCTGTTATTAATATGTGACTTTCTTAATAATTTAGTTTCAGTTAGTATATGGTATCCCGCAAACTTTGTTCGCTCGCTCCGAATATTCAATTGTTTTATTTTTTCAGAAAATTCTGTTATAAAATGTACATTATGCAAAACGGCATATGCACCAGTAAACTGTGTTCTATAATATAAAACCGTCAGTTGCAGCATCCACTGAAATCCAGATCAAATCACTTTAGTACCGCTCATCAGCGTCAAATGCCACTTAAGTTTTGAATTATATTTTGTCATTTTGACCTGAGTTTTAACGTCTTAAACCTTATTTTTCCCAATTTTGACCCGATTTCGACCCAATTTTGGCCATTTTAACCATTTTTACACTTTTCGATCCTATTTATGACCTATTTATTACAATAATTGTCTATGTTGACCTGAAAATTCATAAATTGACATAAGAAATAGGTTTAAATCGCTTAATTAACATAAGAAATCGGTAAAATCACACTATTAATATAAAAAACAAAATCACTTAATTAATATAATGATTCGCACACCAGACGAAAGTACAGACATATACCCAAATTCATGTATCTGAATTTTGCAGTCAGATAAAAAATTCAAAATATAATTTGCGAAGATATTTTTATAACCTGTTATGACCGCTGATTTTATTAATTTTTTACCGGTCATGTTAATAATATCGGTCGTGAGTGCAGATTTATATGTTTTATCGTGACCGGTAATGAACAACTCCAAGTACGTCAAAACTTATGCAAAAATTTCGCATATGTGTATTCGCATAGCAGGTCACTAAAGCAAAGAAATAAAAATTTTGACGTTTTTATTTTAGTTTTGGCTATCTTTGATATACGGTAGTTCACATGTGCGAAAGCTTTTCAGAAGTTATGACAGACTTTGATTTACTTTTGCAATTCACTGTACCATTAAACTCACAACGTAATAGAAATTTTAATTGAATCAGTTAAATTTTGTGTTTGTTTTCGGCACAGTTGTGACAACACTAAGAAAAATCATATTAGTTTTTTTATAATTATGATAAAAAGAGTATAATTAAAAACGCAATAAAAAATTGCTTTTAATAGATAATACAAATTAGAAATGAATTTATATTTCACTTTCAAACAGGGTGGCAACAGAGAATAAATTCGGTTATAATTAACTGAATTTGACGAATCATATCATTATAGGAAATGGTCAAAATAACTATCAGCTTATTAAATATTGCTTATGAGTGTGCAGCTTCATTATCATAGAGACAATAACTCTTTACATTTAGCGCAATTATTACGTAAAACGTATTATATTTTTTGTGCACAAAATATTTAATCATATTATTGGTGGTTGTGTAGTATCCCGGAACCATTGTTAAACTTTTTTATAACAAATTAAAAATATTGTTTAAAAAAATTATAATACACGAACAAATCACGCGCATTTTAGTTTAAAAGTTCTCCGAATGATTAAAGTTATGATTAAAATAAACTTAAATTTAAAATATAAGTGAATTTAAATCTAACCAAACGAAAAATAAACCAACCAAAATTAACTAAACTTTACCAAACCTAACTAAGCAACTAAACCTAACCAAACCTTACCAAACCTAACCAAACCTAACCAAACCAAACCTAACCAAACCTAACCAAACCTAACCAAACCTAACCAAACCTAACCAAACCTAACCAAACCTAACCAAA
>JAQIXJ010004757.1:0-10323 GCA_034700185.1 Phthiracarus laevigatus | reverse complement strand
GTAATCGTTGCTATGAAAAATGCTTTGCTGTCAACAATAATGATATTGTATTTTGTGATCACAATTTCCTCTAAATATTTAACTAAAAAAGTCCAATGTTTTGTTTTTGTTTTTCAAATTTTGTAATTAATTTCCGAATGAGTTTCATTGTTTATAATTAGTTATACAAAGGCTAAGAAGTTGATCAGAATACAAAAGTGGTCATCAGATTTAAATTAAATTTCAAAAAATCATTCATTCGTAGAAACATGGTTTTAAATTTAAGATTGTTTTAAAAATTTGCTAAAAAATTCAATTATTTTTATCATGTATAACATTAATTTTTATTATAAATGTTGAAAAATAAAATTCATCTGGCAGTTTATTTATCAATTATTTATTATAATATTTATTAAAAAATCCCCTAAATATTTTTAATTCCCAATATACGTTCTACAATGGGCTAATTGTTAATTAAATATTAAGTTTAAAGGATAATTAAATTTTATGCAGAAAAACTATCAACGTTATGTTTTGCGTTTATAAATTGAGGAAAGAAAAGTAGCGTTTATAAAATAATGGTGGGCATATGAGCACTTTTTTTCAAGAAAAACTTTATACATTGGGTTTAGGGTTTATAAAGCATCGACTGGAAAGGAAGTTCAACTATTATCCCGAAATACTCTCTATATTGGTATAATCGTTAATTAAACTTTTGCGGGGATGGTAGATAACTTTCAATCCAAAAATACTTCATAAATGGGTTCAGTCTTTAATAAAATGTTGGCGGGATTAGAAGTTGATATTTTGTCCCGAAATACTTACTAAATTTTGTGAGCATAGCAAACATACTGGAGGTATAATAATGTGACTTTTTATCCCAAAATACTTTTAACATTGGGACAAGTAGTTAAATAAGTTTTTATTGTTAATAATTTACACTTGTGTTTTGAGCCAAACTATTACTTGTTTCAGTATAATAGATGTATATCCATTAGTAGAGACGAATAGATTTATGTTCTTGTACTTAATATCAAACAATTTGTTTCCATATTCTTTAAATCTATCTTCGAAATCTGCAACATTTGTTGATAGAAACTGAACTTGGCGGAATTAAATTATATTACAATTAAATTAGTAAAAAGAATTTTTGATGTCAGCACTTATCAAATCTTCGGTTTCATTCTTCCAAGGTACAAAAAGTTGAATGTGTTCCAAATTGTAATTGTACTCATCGGTTTTTATAATTGATCTTTTGGAATCGAATTAATTTGGGTTTTCTAAATAAAAATTATATCAAGCTTGTTTCACATAAAACAATGTAAAACTGTTTTTTAGGTTTATTGTTTTAAGAATGTTATTTATCAGTTGTAAACTTAAAATAAAACAATTTTTAATAAGCTAAATAAATTTTAATTCTATAAATATTATATTATCGTGAGATATATTCTGCAGGCTCCCTTTACAAATACTTTCCAATTTACAATTAAAACAGAAATTGTTAATTAAATGTTAAAATATTCATTACATTGTTATAACAGAATGAATTAATCTTAAGAAAAACTTTTTGTTCCATCACAAAACTTTAAAGTAATCAAACAATTGGGAAGTTTGGTGAAAGTGGAAAAGTTGATCAAAAATGGATATTTAATCCAGAGTTATATGAGTGGGTTTGTTCTATTCAGTTGATATTTAATACTACAAAAATAAGTTGCGTATCAAGTAACGTCCCAAAAAAGACGAAGAGCAAGTTGTGGAACTGAGAAATGAATCTGCAATCTTACTCATTAGAGAGTTAACAAAAAGGAGAATTTTTCCTTAAAATTTATCAAGATAAATTACAATTACTCAAATATGTTTCTTTTAATTATTTTCAGAAAAAGCATCGGAATAAAAACTTTAAGGATCGTTATTGCTTCCCGTCTTTGTTAATAAAAATTGTGATTAACCTAATATTATTTAATACTCTATTCACATTGTACTTTTGTGCTAATGAGTTTAAATCTAACTTTTTAAAGATTATCATAATTTTGCTATATACTACAAAAAGGAATCTATTGCAAATAAGAATATGCAAAATCCAGGTCCACTAGTTGGAAGTGTTAAACATCTTTTAAACTATTTAATAATTCCAGAAGATGGGTACAATTTTATCAACTTAATTGAGTTTTACTTTTATTAAAATAGCCATCAGTTTTCAAATAATTTTGAATCGTCTTTATTTTATCGAAAAGACCAAAATTTACTTATAAATATAATCACATGAAATTATTATCGATTTTATATAGGATTTGAAGTATTGATTAAAGTTTTAGAAAAACAAACAACTAGTTATTTTAAGTATGTTATTATTCATAAAGATACACAAATCAAATATCATGATGCTTTTCAAGATGGTTTTTAAAGAATAGAAAAAAGTTTTCAATTATTGGAGCCCATGCATCAGATAAACATTGTCATGCTGATCATTTATTTTGCCTTGTAAAGAACAACTCTAATAACTATGTTAAGATCAACGATATAGAAATAGAAGTCTATGATTTTAATAAAGATAAAGGGGTGGTTAGAGAAAAAACCAATTGTTATTTGCATTAAACCGATGTTTTTATTTTTGAATTAGAGTAGATTGCTCTTATTAACTTTATTTAAACCAAGTTAATAGAATATTTAGCTTTTCTTTTACAAAACTAGACTAATTGTGATTGATGTTTAGTAGCTTATGAATAGATTTATAGTTTAACTTTTATTTAAACAAAGGTTTAATATATAAGTTAACTTTAGTAAACCTTTAGATTCATTAGCATTTGGATTTTAAGTGAAAAATGTCTATCTTTAAAATATAAATGTAGTTTGAATAACTATTTTATTCAGTTTTTGAATTTAAAAAAATTAATTTTATTACTAAATGTTTTTAGACTTATTTATATAAAATAAGTTTTTAATTTAAAAGTTACATTAGATTAGTTTAAATAGTTTAACAATTTAATTAGAATAATAGTTTTAGTTTAAAGTATAATATTAAAATTAGATTAGTTAGTGTTGTTAGATAGTATAAAATTAATGTTTTAAATAGTATATATATTTAGTTCTAAGATTTTATATGTCTAATGCTGTTTTGACGCGTTGTCATGCGTGTGCATTGGGTTTATGCTTTTAACTTAGCAATAATAATTTCGACATTAAGTTATTGCTGAAAAAAAATTCATGTCGTCATTTATAATGTCTTAAAAATTGAACAAAACTAATATTTATTTCTTCACAGATTCGAAAATGACGACATGTAGTATTGTTTTCACTAGTTATTTGGTTTTATTAGGTATTCTTTTGGTAAGAATAATATTATAATTATTTTAATAAATTTTAAACTAATTTTAAATTATTCTTTTAGCAAAAATCGTGAAATATCAACCCTAGAAGCGCGTCAACACTCCCGTGTCCATCATTTTTTACAACACTTGTATGTTAAAAATATTTCTTTGCCTTTAAAAAAGCTTTGCGCATCCGGTTTACTGCTCTGCAACTCTATATATAAATAATAACGCAGATGGCAAAATAACATTGAAAAGCTTTGCTATCTATTCAAGCTATTATGGGGTTAATAAATGTTCCAAACTCATTTTAGGATTATTATAAGATTCAAGTTTATAGATTAAGAAGAGATAAACTACTGATATTTAAAGGAAATAATAATTGAACCTTTCTAAATCCCCAAAAATTATACATTAACAGTAAAAAAATTATAAGCGCGCAAAGTGCTTCTGGGGTTGTTTAATCCTGTTTTTCCCCTGAAGTGTTAAATATAGGATGAGAAAATAATAGGATGAAATTATCTGAATCGTTGTCCGTTGCAGTAAATGAATAATGAAATACCATATCTATGCAAACAATTTGCAGTAAATTTGATATTTAAATGTCTCGCCAATGTATGCTCTGTTTTTATAGTAACCGAAAACACCGCAAACCTTCACTTTATAAATGTTATTTTATTATTTTAAGCTTTATGAAAACCTGGCAAATATTTAAATTTAAAACTTATGAATCCTAAGAACTATAAAACATATTTTTTATAAATTGAAAAAATAGTTTTACGCAATTTTGATTAGAAAAGAAATCAATAAAACCACTAATAAGTGAAAACTATATGTTAAAACTGGCCTTTTATAACGAAACTATATTTTTATGACAAATACTGATATGGGGCTATAAACACACCGCTTACATCTTTACATACTTTGAGTACAATTCAATAATGTTCAATACATTTCAATACATTTACTCTAAAATGACTCATTTGTTATTAACTCAAACACTCAATTGTTACTAACTCATAGTTCAATGTTTACAACGCAATGAAAACGTTTTGTTCATAACACACATCTATTTATATTCAATATTCAATGTAAAATACTCACTCTTGTATTAATGTCTATATAATAAAGTCGCGTTTAAAACAAAAGCTTTTAGCTTTACTTTACAACGTTGTATTAACAGCAAAGTTATACAAAGTCACTATTAGTACCATCACTGGTAGTCATTGACCTTACTCTCAATCGTAGTCAAAGACACCATCAACGAAGAGCACAATCTTCTGGAACTAATAGAATCAATAGTATATGAGTATCACTGGTATCAACGATAGCAACACATTGGTAGCACCGCTTCAACATTAGACGACAGTACACGCTGTACTCAAGTATCACAACTCAATCAAAGTCTACACAACTGACGGTAATACCTCTCACGCTATCATCACACATAACAGTCCACACTCACCTCAAAAGACACACACCATGCCAGTGACACACAACCCAGCAACTCATATCAATACAAAAAAAATTAATTTTAAAATTTAATATTACTTTAGAGATATCTTCAAATAACATTAGTTTCTATTTTATGCAGTTTAAAAACTTATAAAAAAAACTACGGTTAAAAGCTCAATAACTTTTCTATAAATATTTTTCTATTGCTATATTTTCACTTTATTATATATACTCTACTAGTTTTAAGCCCTTGCTTTTTACGGGTTATTAGTATTTATTTAAAATATGAATGCATAGAATTTCGATGAGGAGTTCCCTACCCACTCGAGCAACCTCTCATTCAACTCAGCTCAAAAAGCGTGTTGAGCTGAGTTGAATAATATAGGTGTTGAATTGTATTCTCAACATTATTTGAGCCCCTCCAGTATAAAGGGGTTACCTCGAGTGACCCCTCATTTTACTCAGCTTATTAAGTAGAGTCGATTGATGAAGGTTTTGAAGATTATTTTTAATATTTATTGGACCACTACTGTATGAGGGGGTGTCCACCATATCGAAACCCCACTAATTGACCCCCACTCTTTAAGCTGATTCCATTAATATGTGTCGTGGGGGTTGCCGTTCGGTAGGGTTAAATATAGTGCTATTGAAAAAGTTTTTCCACCCCCATTTTTTTAGTAGGGGTCCCACCACCTTGAAACTTCCGGATATGCACTTCCCTCTTCGAGCTGAAACCAATGATATAGGTGTCGAGGGGGTGGGGCTCCAAGAAGAGGCGCCTATAATGGTCTTCACAAACCGACAAACAGAATACAGTGAGGAATAACCTGTTTTTTCATGATTTATTAAACCGTCAAAATCACTTAAAATATTTTAAAAGTGAACCAATTAAATGCCAGTTGTTTAAACAGCGGTTTATCCACAACTCCGGAAGCTTTGCGCTTAAATCTTTCGTTGTAAATGTAGGTTTTCGCTGTTTTAAAAATGACCTATTTTATATTCAATAAAGTATTACGAAAATTCTAACTTATGGTGAGGAACACAGAAACAATATTTTGAAAAATAGTTCCTAAATTAGGTTTTATATCCAATAATAGTAGTATGTGGGGAATAAATGACATAAATTAGCATAACCTGTTATGACGAAACTACTCTTAATGTAGTTAATTAGGTCATGTTATATGCAATGTAGTAGTGCCGCTACGAATGATAGTTTCTTCCAGTTCGTCATCAAATCGACTCAAGAATTCTACAATGTTGTACGTCGTCAAAACAAACGATTCCGATGAAAAATTAGAGTATATAGCATAAAGGTTATTATAATAGAAAAACTTTTTTGCTTTAACACAACTGATCTCAAAAAGTGTGATCTATCTTTTTCGCTGCTAAACAATAATAAAACAACACTTGCAAACAATGAAACAAATTGTTTAATGTCAAAGAACTCGTACAGCGGTAAAGAAATAACTTTTTAGAAGGGATACTTTTTTCGCTGCTAAAATTGCGGATTGCAACAATAATCGACTCACGACGGGATCAATGTTGGTTTGGCAACAGTACACGCTTCTCCAAACACACGATGATTGTCACTGTCGGAACTTGTCTAACAAATCGAATCGTAAACAAAACTCTTTAATGGAAAAATCAACAATAGCGAATATAACAAATCACTATCCAAATTGAGTTGTAAATAAACTGTAACTATTTAATTAAATTAATTGAGAGTCTTAGCTCAAATCAACTTAATAATTTTTAATTAAAAGAAATTGTTACAAATGTCGCTTTGCGACCGTTAGCACTGAGCGCTAAACTACAACCAACGTGTGAGATATAAAAAAATTACATAAATTGGAAAAACAAAGTTAGAATTAATAATAATAAAAAGGTTTTGTTGATGATAAAAAGTTGAGTTAAGCGTAGATATGTTGAACCGCGTACGTCACTACCCACGGCGAGTTCGGAAAATAATGGACATTTTTGTCCGTTACTTTTTAAAACGAATAATAAAAAATTATCAAAAAAACGTTATGTTTACACTAAATCTTTTCGGAATCTTCATTACCAGAGGGTTTCGAAGAACTGTTACGAGCTCGTTGAACACCACGAACAGCTCTGTTTTCTTTATCGTCACTCTTGCGTGTCGCAACAGGACAAATAGGGTCACCAATTCGAATTGGGCGAAAAATTTCGTCGCACATATCGATATCGATTTCCAACTCTGCTTTATAAATTTCAGGAATCGGTAGCGGTTTGGTCGCCAAATCGCGATTTTTAAGCTCATAAATACCGAAATCGCATAAAACGTTAATACCATTATATGTAATCTGACAGAACAATTGTCTTCTGTTATACAAATTAATGCCAGTCTCGAATCTAGATTTGTTTCTATAAGTCGACGAAACAATATTTTTATCTATACGATATATCTCATCAAACAACGGTGAGAGATGTTCCTTAAATGCTTTAATCATTGTTTCTTTAATTACTTTCTCGCTTGTTTTACGAATACCAAGAGAATTATAATAACGCAACATATGAGCAATAGACCAAATTTCATCTCCATTATCTAAACGAAACTTAGTTAAGCCCATCAATCCGAAAAACGTATATCGATTAACACATCCAGTTAGGCATCTAAACAAAGCGTTTTGTAGTTTAATTTGAATCGGTGTATCGACCCAACATGTTTGCGCGTGCAATAACATAAATTTTATCGCATCATTGCGATCACGTCCAGACTCGAACTTTGTCATCAGATATGAAAACACACGCTCGTATTTTGTCAGATCAAAATAGACAAAATTATCTAAATTTACTTCCTCGCCGTCACGATAATAAGTCTTACTAAAAACTAATATATCATTCATCAAACGACGCGTGATCGCCAACAAATGTTTTCCCAATAGCTTATCACTTGGGCATAATTCGGTCAACCAAAACTGTGATGTTGACTCTCTATTTACAGTAAACATTCGCTTTTCTGTATGTAATTTATTCGGTGTAATCAAATCGCTTCTGTTTACTACAAAGCGTCTAAAGGCTGCCAATTCCATTGAGCGTATCGCATAATATTCGGCTGAGTAAACAGTAAGTCCGTGTTGTTTTTTATTCGAGTCGGTATAACTAATTTCGCCAAAAACTGCATATACCCAACAAATCATATTTAAACACGATTGAAATCTTGTATAAGTAATCATTTTCATTATCCAACTTAAAATGATTAACAGCCTATAATAGCATGTTATTCAGCTTCACGTTAGTCAATTTAAACGCCGTCTTATATTGTCGAATCGCACCATATGACAGTCTGAGACCCATAGTCGAAATGTCACCCAATTCTGCTATTATTATTTCGGGAACGAAAGGCACAATCAAATCGTGTTTCAACAGTGCCGTGCTATCATAATCAAACAAAAAATCGCCACTGTTTTGCTTAACCGCAAACGCATTACTTTTCTCAATCATATTTTCGAGATATTGCCACATCCCGTCATGAAAAACATTGATGTTTTGTTTGACGCTAACCATATAATAATAAACATTACGAATCCCACGGAATTTTCGCATTAAATTCAAATACTCGTCGGCTTCGCTTTCCGTGTACTTTTTATTGTCGGGGAACCCCAACCTCTGTCCGCGATAATATGCTTCCGTTTCGAGCTGATAATCAATAATAGTTCTGATCTCACCATTCGGGTAATAAATTCATATCCACTCTTTGGATGCATCCTCCCATAACGTAAGTGAAACCTGATCAACACAGGTCTCACCAGAAGAAACCACTGTTGTTTGGCTTGTCTCAGCCATTATTTACGCAAAATATTCTCGACACTAAAATTAATCCTTTTATTTGTTGTCAAATCAAGTGGTGATTGTTGTGCCAAACCACTACTCACACTTAAATCGCAAATACTTGTTCGCACTAGTATTTGGGAGATACTGATTCTCAACGAAATTACTATTGACAATTTCTGTAGCACTCAATAACATATTATTTTCATCTGTTGTCTTAATACGACTCGTATACGTAACGCGACCAAAACTATCAATTACGCGCGTTATAATCAGTTTATCAGCAGATCGTTCCGACATCGATAATCGATATGACGTAAACGTAAACAAAACTTTTTGTTTATAAAACTTTCAACTCATTAAATATTAATTAAATATTTTAAAATATAATTAGAAAATAAAATTCTTTTTGAGAGTATCACAATGAGAGAAAACTCTTGACTAAGACTAGTTATATAAAAAAATTAAATTAATTTTATTGGCTTACATTTCGAGACGGATCTTATTTTCGGTTTGCGGACTAATCTAACTATTGTGATTGGTTTTGGTTTGGTTTATGAAAAATATGTTGTGTGTGTAACATGCAAATTGTCGGCATCTTTGCCTACGTGTGTGGCCAATACACGTAAAAAAATTTGTCGCAACGCGATCAATATGAGTGAAAAATTCATGTATGAGACGATGACTATTGTTGTGCAAAAGGATTACACATAAACATAAATTCTTATTTATAGCTGTTTGTGTTCAGTAAAATTTTTCTGCATTAAACACATAGACCGCAAACAAGTTTTGTCTCGTTCTGTTATGCATATATATAAAAATATTAAAATCAATTAGTTAAGCTTATAGCAAATAAACTCTAAATTTGATTATTAAATAAAAGCCAAGACATGAATTAGAAATTCATTAAAAATGTAAAATTAATTAAAATAAAATCTGTAAGTTTAATTGATAATGTATTTAAATAAAACAATTAATACATAATATATTCTATGTTTTGTGTTCGGACGCGAACGGCGACCCGGATAAACACTCACAATGTTAGTGTTATTTTTTGTTATATTTTTCTTTTTGCATTTAATTGATTTATTGTTGAATTTCTCAACAACGGTTTTATCACTAACAGCTGTACTTTTTATCGTTTTAGCGCTCTTTTTAGTAATCAGCTTCGATTTAATTATTCTCTTACGTTTTAAGTTCTGTTTTACAATCGCATTCTTGCCGTGTTTTGTACTTATTAATTTATCCGTATTTTCGTTATTCGCCATCAACTCTTTTTCCACTAAATTGTCTTCATTTCGAATCAATAATTCACTTTGCTCTTCGTTTCTCACTTTGTATAAATTTTGTTGTGAACAAAATTTCACATAATCTTTCACATCAAAAATTAAATTATTATTAGCACTTATATCATGATCACGTCAATTCGCCATTGTTGACTAAATATATCATATGCTTTGCCTTTCTCGTAATGTCACCAAAATAAGGTTTTACTAAATTTGATTTAACAGTTCGAATTTGATTTTTTCCTTTACGCGTCGATTTCAATCTGTAGTTATCTTCATTCACGACTTCGGCAATCACGAAAAAATAATTAAAGCATTGTGTGTGCTTATACTGCAACCTAATACGAAAATCTAAAAACAAAGTGTACTGAATGGTGGATATAACTTATTGATAGTAAAAAAATGTCCAATTTAATTTTTTGATTCAACACTTAAATAACTTAATTTAAACCGAACGAAACGAAATTTACAAAAATCAAATAAAAGCAAACAGAACCGAATAT
>JAQIXJ010004756.1:0-10323 GCA_034700185.1 Phthiracarus laevigatus | reverse complement strand
TCGAAACGTCTCAAAGAAAATTACGAATTTGTAATTAAAAATGTTGTAAAACAGAAGAAATAAGTAAGTTTTGAATTATGTGCACCAACAACAATAAAAGCCTTAACAGAAATATGTGAGATAAGATTTTTCGATAGAGATTGAATATGGGAGCGAAGTAAGCATTGAGTTGGCTTCTAACAAAACCTCATTTTCCCCTTAAGCTATTTTTTGTTTTTACTACGCACAGCTTGAGAATAAGGCCAAATGAAAAATGAATATTTTTATTAATTAATGGGACTTATATTTATTTACAATATATTTTCTGAATAAATTGCTGCTAAGTTAAGTGTGAAGTAAATAAACTCTATGTATGTTCATTAGAACCCAAGTAAATCATAAATTATAGCACAGATAAAGGTCTACATCGCATATGTTTAGGATAAAAACGCATAAATTAATAATAAGTAAGTATATGACCATAGGGTTAAAAAGCACTTCACATCTCTTAAACAAATAAACAAAATTTTGAAAATTTGAATGTTGTCTGTCGTTATGCAGAGCAATAATGATTGAAAATCTTATAGGTAAACATTCTATAGTATTTTAAAATCAAAATTATCAAAAAATATTAAAAAAATATCAAATTTAAATAATTCATAACTGTTATGAATTCTAATTTTAAAAATCAAATATAAGACAGAAAAAGGGTGTGCCTAAAATGTTTCTGGGGTTTAATTAAAACTGGTTCCTTATCTATTTAATATTGAAAAAAATATGAGTTACATGCCCTGAAATAGAACATTTAAATTTCTAGACTAACATGCGATTAGTTTGGCCATTCACACGTCAGATTAAGTTACTGACAGAATATAAATAGTTAATAACTTCAAAAATATTGAAATAAACAAACTGATACGTTATTTAGTTAATTCGTGAAATTCGTTTCGGTTATATGTTTGCACAGGTGTTGAATATGAGTCCTGAGTAATAATATAAATAAATTGAAGATTATTTACGCGAGTATATGAAATGTTCAAACAATTTAATGCAAAGCTTTTAAATCTAATGACAGTCGAACATGTTTGCGCAAACATATACCTACTTATGCAAAATATCTTATTAAGGCGATGGCCGTAATTCTATGTAAACGTTAAATTTTGGATATTGTAAACAATAAAAATGCAATTTTTTATACTGTGGCGGTAAAAGGTTTATAGTTCGGGCATTTAATTATGCGGAAAATTTTTTTAACAAAAACATTCTCAAAAATTTTAACTTAAAATAAAATTTGTTAAACCCGAGTAATAGCTTAACTTGTATTTCAATCGTCAGCTGAACTTAATTTACAATATAAATTTAGCGTACATTATAGTAGCAAATACAGGAAATATTTGGCATTAAATACTTTAATTACAAAAAAATTCCATTACAAATGTTGGCTGGCATTGCTAATAAAATTGGATCGTTAAGTCACAATCAAAAAAAAATAGTGAGGTTAAAATAATATACAAACATGAGTTTAAAAGTATAACTTCTGAAGTAGTATTAAAAATAGTTAACAAAAAAAATGTTAAAATTATTGTTGACTTTACAAAAACTAATAAAAGTATATATCAAATAAATTTAATCATAGACTATAAATAAAATGACAACTTTTAATGAGGAAATAAAAAATTTAATGTCAATTTTTTGATTATCTTTTGATTCTTTTTTAAATATTTAATGATATAATTTTAAGTTCGAGATTTAACTGATTTTGGAGTCGTAATGAATTCAATTCAATGTTAAATATATAAAATATAACTATTAATAAAAAAAGATTGTTCGTACAAAGTCGTACCAATTAGTACTATCAAACGATAAAAAAACTGATTTCCTTATGTCGAGCAACATATACGTCTACACACGTATAGTTTGTCACCAAACAATTAACAACTGGTTTGTAACGGAATCCTTACTTGATTTGTATCATTACCGCCGTTTAGTTGTTTTGGCGTGTCGTGCGATAGCAAATGGTGATCGTGTTGCGGTGAATCACTTCTCTCCTCTTCCTCCTCCTCCTCCTCCTTATTAATAAGTTTCAGCATTAGATATAAGATAAATTTGTTGCCTTTTACCGTTGCTATTCCAGCACATATTAATAAACACTCTTCAATCTATTAATAAATTTAATGAAAACATCGGAATTGATAGCAAACATAAAAATTTTGACGCCAAAATTTCCATTTTACGATACAATTAATCGAGCATTAAATCCAAAAATAGACGAGATTTGACTTTGGTTTTAGAGTGATTTTACTAACATCTCATTTAATTGAATATAAATGGCAAAGAAAGTATGCTGGAAATGGTTGAGCGCAAAGGCAACAAAATTATCTTATACCGATATTCTCATACTCTTTCGCTTTATACTAATCCAAATAATGATGGCCGCAATAATCACTAGCGACAACAAAAACACAAATACAACTAAAGACACAGCGGTGGTGGACACTGAACGGGTTTGGTGGTCGTAGAATATGTTGCGGAATAATCTTGCGAACGTGTGCACTAAAGGAGGGCATGCCTTAAAAAAGTTATTCGGCGATTGTGCCCAATTCGTTATCTCCTTATCGCTTATACGCAAACCATCTCTGATTTCGGTGTAGTATTCGTTGTCGAACAATACAATGCTCGTATCGTTTATATACGCTGCGGTTAATATAGTCTTGATCTGTAATTGTACAAATCCTATACTTGAGATCACGTCAGTGTACGAATTGTAAACACAGCGGTTCCTGTATGTCACGTTATAGATTAATGTACCTGTAAGTTAACAAATAACAAAATCGTTTTAGCAAAAAAAAATAAAGTTTTTTCTTAAGTGACAGAACAGGGGAACTAAAAGTAGACGGATTTGTAAACAGAACGCGAAAGCGTTAACTATTATTAACAAAAGCTTTGGTTTAAGCCATTGTGTGCTCACTTCTTTCATCAATTTTTATTATCATTACTTTTTTCTAGACGAATGCATATTTCTATTTAGTCAAAAACGTTAATACTCGATGTAATTGTAACTCTCACGGAACTGGTTGTGTATATGATTTAATTCTGAAAAGCATTAGTCAATTTTTAACTGTGTCTCACTCACACACACTCACTTACGAATCATATTATTCGTCTCCCACTTGGCTTTGCCTCAAAAAACACTCAGGAAAAAAGTTTAAAGGTTAAAAAAGTTTTTTACGGTCTGCAGACTGCTCTAAGCTATTTCATTGTTAATCACCAAAAAATAACGCTCATAAAAGATCATTAAAGCAGACGATCTCTATTCAAACCTTGTACGAAATAAGCGTTTCCACCGATCACACCAAACGCAGCGTCAAGAGCTCTCTTGAAGTCAAAATTCATATCAGTGAAGTACTTGTCGGTAATGGTGCACTCTTTAGTCTCAACCATGCAGTGAGCGATTTTCACTGGTTCGCTCCAGTCGCCACTGTTTGATCCGTTCTCACCCCACTCTTTTATTCTATACTCCATTGTTACCCATTCTTGTTCGGTGGTACCCCTAATGCGCTTCTTCTACAATAAAAAAATTTATAACATCATAATTATGCACTTAATAGACGAATCAAGGCCTGCGTTATGAAAAGCTAACGATCAAACTATTTATTAAATATTAATGTTTAAAAGCATTAATAGATTTCTAATCGTATAATTATGAAAATGATAATTATCTAACTTGAATAAGAAGGAGAGCGTAATTTCCATTATGACAATGACGCGTGTCTTTAATTAGTGCGGCGTCGGCTACGAAACCGTACGGCAATTCGATGGCTCTGTCGCTCACTGGCATATCCGACGTCTGGTTTATGAACCAATAGTATCTGCCACTACTGACAAAATAGCGTTCAATATCGTCGAGAAATTTGATGCGTTCGATGGCTGTTACTGAACTGCCCAAACAAATATCCGGTTTATCACAATTCGCATTATTTATGAACACGATTACTACCACTAAGCTTAATATCACAATAGGTGTTGCCTCCAATTTAACCAAAGACATTGTTATGGAACTTGTGGTTTACATTTAGGAAATATGTGTGTTTGTTGGATAGCTTCGGATATACGCAAATAAAATATTATAATATTATAATCCAATATAACGTGTATTATACGTATATGTTGATTAAAATTCAATTCACATCCGAATGATTTGTTTTTAATTTATTCAAACAAAAACGAAAAACGTTTTATGACTTTTAGAAAAACTTTTTCTTATTATTATTTGGTCGTAACGCGCAATAAATCGAAAAACTTTGTAGGCATTGAACACATTGATTGCTAATAACTGTTACCAAAAATATTTGAATGGATCGGGTGTCCAAAACACAATTTACTTTATAAGCACTACCGAAACAATAATAATATTAAATTTTTGTCAACAAATAAAACATGATATGGCGATGATAGCATTATTTATTATTAGGCACTTTATTATCACATTCGGATTCGTATTACACACGTAAAACAAACACCTGAATCCAAATCTGTTGACATCAAATACGTGTTAATAAGAAAAAAGAAGTTTTAATGTGTGATTTAATAAAACGGATCACTTCATTCGCCGTATGTTAAAACTATTTTACGCAAAAATTTCGTAAAACATTTAAGAGTTTTTGATGAACGAAATATAGTTAGTGAGAGAGCGAGATTGGGGCGATTCACCTCTACTTTGTTCAAGCTTTATAGCGATCTGACTACAGGTTTCATACACACACTCACTCACACATTACAGTGAATCGAGATAACAATTTTAAAAGAGACTACGAATGAGAGAATAATGGCAGAATGCGATCAAGTGAAACAAGTTGAACTTCAACGGCGAGCCAAACCAGTTTTGTGGCTGTGGCTCTAACACAGACAAACACTGCCTGTATAGTTGAATAGAGAGAAAGAAACAGAGAGATAGATTCACTTTACAATAATTTACAACCCTGTTGGGGGTTAAGGATACCATAAGAGCCTTCACGTATAGTTCATTCGCAATGCACTGAAACTATTTAATGCACGGCTAACGTAAGCTTACTTCTGTTAAGGTGCAGCGCTAAAACTAGTAAAAACTGTACATACGCAGTCACTCTGTGATTTGACACTAGAAATTTGCAGCTATAATATCTCTGTTTCGGTTCACAAATTTGAAAACATTTTTTTTTGTTTCGTTCAAAACCATATTTTTCGTTGAACGCGTATACCAACCTAAGCGTACGTTTTAGCTAAATAGTTTAAACAGTGGTTGTTGTTTTTTTCAGTTCAGTTATTATTAAAATGTCGTACTCTATTGTAATTGTCACTATTAATTGTCGAGCTCTTTATAAACTTAATGGCTCAGATTAAAATATATATATGAGTCAAGGCGATATTAATAAAGTGAACCACAAAATAAATTATTTATTCATTACTTTTCATTATTGTTATTATTGTTGTTGTTAAGAAAAACTAAACGCACTTAGACGTCTATAACGTAGCAAAAGTTACGGACATAATTAAGCTAAACTTAATATGCGCATAATTTTATTTTTTATTTATTTTGTATAATCTCTGACACAAATATTATTTTGTCATTAAGATAATTCTGACTAAATTATATATATTTTTCCATCAAACTGTAAGTCACAGCGAAAAAGTTAATGTACTGTGAAACTAAGTCATGTTTTTTATGTTTCGATTTACAAAATATTTTCGAGTTCTTAGAAAAAAAGTTTTTAGACTTTTAAGCTAAAAACAACGGCAACCGAAAATAATTTGGTTTTTTTGAGAAACAAAATAAATTCTCAATCAACTACCGTAGTACAAAACAAAGTAAAATCCAACGCATTCAATAGAATTTTTATTAATTTTTTCCAAAATAATGCGTTTTTAAACACAAGAGATAATGATAGGGAACAGACGATATTTTTTTTTGTTTAGCAATTCAATTAACCGCTTATAGTCTTAAGACTAAAGCGAAATATTCACAAAAGAATATGAAATGGAATAAGTTATATTATTCAATAGATCGTATGATTTTTTTCCCATTTTATAAGTTAATTAGATGT
Source organism: Phthiracarus laevigatus (assembly GCA_034700185.1). Lineage (NCBI taxonomy): Eukaryota > Metazoa > Arthropoda > Arachnida > Sarcoptiformes > Phthiracaridae > Phthiracarus > Phthiracarus laevigatus. Next base: position 4,264 of record JAQIXJ010004756.1, on the reverse strand, counting down.
TTGCTTCAATGAGCTCTGCTCCACATATAATAAATGGTAAAAATATATATATCATAATTTTAAAAATTTTCTATTAAGTCTTTCTATTAAATAAGACATAATTGAGATATGATTTTTGTAACATTAGTTTCTAGAGTTAACTCTGAATAGAGATTCAATTGTATGTGAAAAAATATAGAAATTCAATTTTTAAAAACTAATTTCCAGCGCTGTTCATCCGGAAAATTCTAACTTTATTTGTTTGAATCACGTTATTAAAATTTATGCGCAATTGTTTCGCATTATCGAATCTATTCGAATGATTGGCACATTAATTTAAAGGATGACAAATTCTTTTTACACTTACGATCATTAAATTTTCGACTATTGTAGAATTGCAATTTTACTAAAATTTTATTCACATTATTTTCGTTTTATTTAGCTATGATTAGATTTTATTCAAAAAAATCGGGTTAAGAGAATAATAACGCAGAGGTGTGTTGGAAAATTTAATTCAAAATTTACATAATCGAAATAACTATGTATTTTTATTTTAATTAGTATTATTTGAAATTTGCTTTATTCAAAATACCTATCATCAGTTTTAGTAAATTACTACTCAAACATAAATTGTTTAACAGATCGAACCTGTTTGATAACAGTGCTCAATAATAATACAGTATCTATAATATTTTCCACCCACAGAGACAGTATTAAAAAAATGGATAGTAAAAACAAAATTACTGATCGGTCTACAGTACAATCAAACAATATGAATAGGAAGTATAAATTATTTATGTCTTTTAATACTTTCAAGCAATTAGTTTCTCCGTAATTAGACTGTAATTATTCGCGGCAAGTAATTTTGAAAAGTTAATTTGTTTTCGACTAAACGTTAATTCAAAATTTTTATATAATCAGTCACCAATGATTGAATCTATTGATTCTAAATATATTAAAATTTAAAAAATTTAAATCGTTTCTAATTTTATACGACTATTATAATAGCTTTTTGTTTGAAGTAAATAAACTCTCGGTCTGTTATTAGTAGGGTTTCGAAAATCGTTAGGAAAAAAACGGCGCAAAATCCTGAAATTTCCACAGTTCAGACCAAATACATCTGTCATTGTCGCAGTCAAAGTCAGATCCGCCGCAGTCATCGCTGTTTTCTTTGCGATTGGAAAAGCGAAAAATGCGTAGAATTAAGTTTTGCGGGAGAAACAAATAAACACAAACGAAAATGATTAATGGGAAACTACTAAACTAAAAGAATTACTTTTATAAGCAGTAAAAACGATTTCGATGCCTGCGTTATGTTGCGATACACCGCTTCCGAGCATAAAATTTAAGTAAATATTACTCTTTCCGTATTCGTTGGGAAGTGCGACGATTTCTTCGTACTCGTTGTTGTCTGACTGCCAAACTTTGGTTGGATTGGTTCCGCTGCGAAACGCGATCGTGTCGTTATCGTTGAGCACATCTTTTTCGCTGTGATTATAATTCCTAGGTTTGTTGGCGCAACAACTGAATATTTGTTTTTACGAAATACCAAATTATTTAGTTCAAATTATAATAGTAAATAAGTAAGTAAATATTAAAAAATCAATTATTTCATGGAAATAAAATTAAATTTTCCGTTTAAAACATATTTTAACTGGTGTAACATAAGGCAACTTAATCATAAAATTTAAACACAAAATAGTTAAATATAATTTGAAGGCGATTAAGTTTTTTTACAAATTAATTTGACTGGAATTACCTATTATTTTAGCATATTCTATAGATGGATAATATTTAATATAACCTTGAGATAAATCTCGAATTCAAATGTCACTTTTAAAATTTCTTAGGCATTGTTTTCAAGCGATGATGATAAGTACTTTACAGGTATCCGCCCATTTCGACTCTAATTCTTACTTAAAGAACAAAAAAATGAATTTTAAAATATTTTTTTATCTTAATTATGAAGTTAGAATAAATTTCAAAAATTAATCAAAAGTTCTACAATATTTTAAGCCACATATAAATAAGAGAGTTGAAGGTTGATTTGTATCTCTATAATTGTTCGAAAATTATTCTCTGTACCTATATTAGCATTTAATGTAAGTAAATACTGTAATTGTAAATTAATAAGCAGACACTATTTTATGTTGAAATAAATAAGAAAGTTTTTAAATAAAAATTTTTTATGTATATCCAATAATGAAAGAAAAAAGACATTCGATATTTTGCCATGTTTTTGTAAATCATATCGAATAGTATACATTAAACGCAATAATGATGTGAATGCCAAAAAACATTTGTAAATAAATTTACTGTCAAATCGTATCAATCGCTATCATAATGTAATGTTGTTTACACGAATTTTGCAAAATTATGGCCTTAAAAGATGACATTGAGAATAAGGCAGAATGTTTCAATAATATCAATTTAAGAACTGCTTACGAGTTAGCAATAATTATTTGTATAAAACTTAAATTAACGTTTTTTAACAAAGTTAAAAATTACGTTATTCTAGCGAATAGTTTTTTTTGTTTCACCCCAAGAATAGCTGAGCATTAACTCACAAATCGGTGTTAATCATACTAAAAGCCAGGAAATAGATTGTTTGAGGCACCACTTTTTAGAAGAGATGAGCTTAGCTGTGCCAGAAACTGAAGTTTATTTATATTTATGATGTAATTACGCATCAGTGTCAGTCAGTTTTGTGTAGCAGTTATCCACATCTCTCTAACGATATTTAGCACTCTCTAATCAGTTTTAATTTTAGTTCAACTTAAATAACAAATATTACTGACATAATTTCGTTCGAAAGCAAAACTAAACGAATTAAAAAATTTATTTTTTGATAATAAATTTTATTAGTTTATGAAATTAAATTTTTGTTTGTTTAACTATGAATCTGTTATACGCAAACGTTATTAACTTTTTAGTGATTGCATTCGCCGCACAATTAGCTATTGGCACCAAAATTCAAAGTAATTAATTGATTTTTAGTATCAATCGTTAACTAAATTTACGAGTTTTTAAATCTATTGAATTTAAAATCAAATTAAAATCAAAGGTTTGTCAAAAAAAATTGTTTTTATTATTTTATATATTTTTCCTATAGACTTTATTCCAGTTTATTGTGCGCATCAACAGTATCAACAAAAACTGAACACATATGATCTAAGCAGTGATGGAAATAATTCGGTGCTTATTCTTAGCGGAAACGTGAAGGACGTTTTAAAATTGCCCGAAAAAGAGCGCTCGTGTTGGATAATAGTATACGCACCGCCATATACGGGACTCGCCACTAAAATTAAGCACATATCGCCGAATGTGAATTTGACGGTCACCTTAAAAAGTGGTGCCGATTCCATTAAAATCTATGACACGAGCGATGAAAACGTTTACGACGAAATCATAACGAAGCCAAGTAGTAGTAAGAGCGACGTATATTTACTTATTTCGCCCAGAAGTGCCTCAAAATATAATGATAATGATAATGTTATCGAGATAACTATAACTGCGTTTAAAGGTAAGCCAAAAATCGATTTATATTTCATGGTTTTATCGTAAATAATTGTAATTAGAAAATTCATTTTGTCGTTTTAAAGATAAAACTAAAGGATTTGGCTGTGGAAATGATTTCGATTGTGGGAATGGACGTTGTATTTGGTCTGCTCTTCAATTCGATGGATTCGATAATTGCGGAAATAATAAGGATGAAGAAAACGCGTCGATAAGCAATCAATCATTTTCGTCCTCTATTCTCGCAATTATATTAACTGCAAATATTATTTATTGGTTAAAATTAAATATTTAATATAATTGAATCTATTTGAAAAAATAAAAACAAAACAAATTATCCAATAGTTGTTCAACTAAAAAAATTCATGTGATTTGATTATGAATTTAGCGATTTTGAAGCATGAATTTATAATTAGCCCAATTATATGCGTACGTGATTAAATTTAAGTATAAAATACAATACATATCCGCTATTATTACCAAATACGGATAGTAATTAAAATATTAACAAAAAAATGTAATATTATTATTAGCAACGATACTGTCGTACACGTTATGGCCTATTAAGCACCAGATGATAAATAATGTTAGCGACAACTAACATGTTTTACGCAATTATTTAAACAATTTATTGAACACAATTCGTTTTATTTAAAACTCACAATTAAAAAACAATAACATTTATATAAATTAAAAAAACTAATATAACTTTCATCATAACATTCATAAATCTAGGATAAAAGGTATATATAGGGCGTATAAATAATAT
>JAQIXJ010004755.1:0-10327 GCA_034700185.1 Phthiracarus laevigatus | reverse complement strand
CCGACTTTTCAAAATTTTAGGGGGGGGGTCAAACTACTCGGATTTAAGCGACAATTTTTTTGCCAACGGACAAAAAAACACTAAAAAAATTTTTTTCCCCATAGAGATGTCACTTTTCAATTTTTAGGCAGGGGGGGGTCAACTTTTTGAGAATTCTTGGGGGGGGGTAACCCCCCTCCAGCCCCCCTCTGGGACACCCTGGTGTTGGCTCAAATCTGCCGCGTGTTTAAATTCAAATTCCAACATTTAAAAATAGAGATAAAAAGTCAACACCTAAATACGGACTGTTTGTAGATAGAAAAAGAGGCTAAATATTTTAAAAATCTATTTTACTTAAAATCAATTAAGTAACTTCATTTAATTAGTGCATACTTAACCACTTAAATTCTGAAAACTGCTCTTATTTTATTATTAAAGCTGACTTTAATTTAATTATAATTTTTAATAAAATTTACGCGTTCTATATATTCATATAATTTAAAAACTTTTTTGGTCGTAAAAACATGTTTAAAATATTTGGATGCTATAACAAATTTTAATGATTTTTTGGTGGATTTCCCCAAAATTCACATCTCTGGAGTCACATCCATAACTTTGCAAAACAATACTTGAAATTTGACTTAAAATATTTTAACATAAAAACTCTTATACTTAAAATTATTTGATCAAATAGTATCTCCAATTTCGTCTCAATTTTAAAATATATTGTCTTTTATTTTATCTCCATATATCGATCTGTAGAGATCTGATCAAACCTTATCAATTCAAATTTTATCAATATTTTATATTCAGTAAATAATTATTGCTGACAATGCGAAGATAAAATATATTTATCGCTAATTTTAGCAAAATAAGTGTAAATTCGAAATTTATCAAAAAAATACATTCAAAATAAAAATTAAAAATTATATGAAACAATTCACATTAAATTTACATATAATTTAAATTATGGTTTAAAAGAACGACAAGATAAAAAAAAACATTAGTAAGTTATTAATATAGTTCGTAGAAATACTAATGATGGCATGAAATTACATAATTTTAATTCACAAGCGTTTCCTAAACATTTTTAATGTTTTACGCAACATATTTGAAAGTTTTTTAGTCCCGATTCCTATTTTAATGGCGCGTATATAAGCGTACAGTATATATTTGCTCAATAAAAATTTTTAAATTAACTTTTTTGTTGAGGGGAGAAATAACGAGAGACGAAAGATCTGTTTCGGGACACACAGACACCCGAGGGAATGGAAAAATTGTTAATGCGGGACAGCAGTAACAGTTGAACATTTTTTTTACTTTTTCTCGCAATTCTTTAAATATGCAATTTGAAAATATATCTAAACTATAATAACAAACTATAATAAAAATATTTTTCCTTTTTTGCGCATTCATTAATATTTTTATATATATATATATATTGACTGTTATAAAGAAAGAGAGATCGCAAAAAGGTATTATATGTATGTATAACATTAGGCTGAATAGCAGCATAAAAAAAACGAAAAACGAAAACTATAAAATTACAGTGTCTGAAAATTATAGTGTTTTTATTTCTGGTTGTCTAAATTGTAAATGGCTTTAGGGAACAGATTCCGTGCAACATAAACGCATACATAGAATGGATACGTAACGTACGATAGTATCGTAAAGCAATGAATTTCGCATCGCATCACAAATTATACAGTAGTTTCGCTATTATTTCACATCTGTCTCGCTCTCTGGTATTGATAGCGAAAAACTCGATCAAAAAAAAACTAGAAAATTATGACATTCATAATAAAAAAACTAATCGATATTTTGTTTTGTTTTTTGGCCAAAAGTTTACGCGTTTTAGCTTACAATGGGTCGTAATAATAATTAAATAATTAAATGGTATTATTTGATACCTGTCATCGTAAGCAAAATCAGCATTGAATGTGTTGATGTATAGGATGGCAGCAAACGCGGCCACAACGCAGTAATGACGAAATTGAATAACTGATGTGTGTTGTTGTTGGAGCATAACACTCAACTCATCGCGCATATCATACCACAAACTATAACACAATTCATACCATTGTCGCGCACTCCATCTTAACCGCATTTGCAATCACTGTTCACTCTCATTCATTCAGAATTGGTGGTGTGTTGTGGTGTGTGTTGTGTTGCGTTGTGTTGTGCGGTGATTGATGTGATCACACAATTGATGAGTAAACTGCTTTTATCTTTCATGTTTCGATTCGCGTACCAATGGATAGCATAGCGAGTGACGTCATCGTGTGTCGCATCACATCGCTAGACTATTCTATTGTTATTTACTGTAGCGCTATCTCTCGCATTAATCATTAAACTTATTGTTATTGTTAAATATGTTTTCTCATTTGTTTTTACAGTCAATAACACTAATGTACAGAATACTGTATTTTCAATTAGTTATAACAGATGAGTCTTAAAGCATATGTAATTTTAAGCTCTGACTCTGGCTTCAAGATCGAGCTCTCCAACAGAAACTAATAAATAATTAATAATGAGACTCTGATTACTATAAAATTTGGTAAACGCGCAACTTTTCACACAACCGGAACAAATATTTTATCGAAATTATTATATTTTATTTACTATAAATAAACAGGTTATTAGACATGCAATAAATTGTATATAATTTGTCGTCCATTTCATTAAATAGTATTTTAAAACCTTCATGCGATAATTAATAGTAAATTTGTATTTCTATTTTATTCTACAGTCTTTTTATTACTGCTTCCAATACGTATTCCATTCTAATTAATAACTTACTCGTGAGATAATAACTATTTATTTTGTTTTGCTATCTGTTTGGAAAAAAATAAATTATATTTACTCTATTATGTAAATAGAATTTTGTAATCCGATAAAGGCTAATTTATTTTGATCACATTTTCGGCGATTATTCTTTTAAAGGCTGTGATTCAACATTTGCATCGGTTTTCTTAACTGGTAAAACTCCGCTATTCATTTGTTCGATAGCTTTTCGCATCTACAGAGTAGTATCCGAATTATTTATAAATACGAAACTAAGATATTTTATAATTGGATTCATCAGATGTATAGTTTACCTCTTTAAGAGAAACAACGCCAATAAGCGTTCCTAACGCTGTAACGTATGCTATCTGTAGACCAAGAAGCGAAAACAAACTGTGAGCCTAAAACCAAACAAAATTAAATTTATGTAATACATAAAAAAATTATGTTTAGAAAGTGTGACCTAACGTTAATCCTTGAATTAATTACCTTCATTAATGAAGTTCCTTCGACCAATTGAAATGGTGCCGTATCTATTGGGCAAGAAGTAAAATCCACTTCAAAATCCAATTGTTTTTCCTCCCAAACTTGTTTCTGAAAAATTTAATAATCTAATTTGAAAAAATTTATTAAAATTACTTAGATAAGTGTAAACATAATTTTAAATATTATTCGTTTGGTACAACATAAAACTAGATTAATACTGGCTTAAAACTGAATAAAACTTTATTTCTATTTCTTTTTAATTATTAATTGAAAATGAGAATGTAATACCCCAATAGTGGTAACATCTAAAGTGTCATTTTCGGGTACACTTGAAACCTGGAAGCGCTGATGTCCATGTATTGGGCAATTCGGTGAAGCATATTGGGATAAACTCTGCGTTGATTTACTTTTCAAATCATCGTTCATCCGTTCTCTACTCAATTGATTTTCTAATAAAATTTCTAATTCAATTCGTTCAACAGTTCCGAGCAATATTAAAGAATCTGGTGATTTAACGAATGGATATATATTTAAATGTCGTTTCGCATTGAGTAAATGCCTTAAGTATCGGTAAGAACATCCTTCCCACACGTAAAGTAAATCGCTTTCCATAAAGTCTTGAACAAATATCCGGTGGGCTCCAGAACTTGATTGAATAATTGATGGTAAATATGGCAGTTTTTTTAATTTAATTAAACTATCGTATATGGATGGCCCAAGCCTTTGGCTAATCATTGTGGCCACAATCACCGCTACTATTATTGGTAATAAATGCGTCACTTGACCAGTAACTTCAAATGCTATTACTGCCGACGACATTGCACCTGTATTTTATCCATTATTCATTTTTAAATAAATAAATTATTTTGGACAATTTACGGAAAATATTTCAACATTTTTTTTAGTTTTGTAATGTAGGCTTATTAAACTGAGGGAAAACTCAGAAAAATTTATAATGTTATGATAATTTAATAAAAATAGAAAATTAGATAAAAATAGAAATTTTAATTAAATTTAATAATTCGGATTTAAATTGATTGTCTTAAATTTATAATTATTTATCAGAATTTTTTCGTAGATCTAAGTTTTCGATTAATTGAAAATCATTCATTTAATCACACATACCTGTGTTAGCGCCTGCAAACGCTGCAGAGCCTGCAACAGCATAAGCTCCGGCTATAATAGGAAATTTGGTTCTATCGTAATAGGGGTTTATACCCCTCGGAAATAAATATGCCATCCATTCACCATAAAATCTAATTTAAACATACTGACTATTAAACAATATTAAATCAAATAATAAATTACACCTTCCAAGTCCTGCGCCAATTTTAAAGGAAGGTATAATGAGACCACACGGCACGGGAAGAGTTGATCCCAGCGCTACTACAAGTAAATTCATTACAAAAAATAAGAATGTATTTACAAAAATCGATGTGTTTTCCGTTCTCCAATTATCTAGAATTTCGTCTTTATCGATCTTGTCTGAAATGTCACCCCACGTAAAATTGCTAAATAATTCATGCATTGATTCTTCTGTGGAATAATTAGTAAAAAGTTTAGTAAAATAAAAAGTATTTTAAATAAATAAAATTGCAAATTATAAGTACTGTATATAATATAGATCGGACATTCATGAAAATTTAGTTTAGTTTTTACATTAAATGTCGAGTTAGATCTAACATAATAGTGTTAGCTAATCATATACAATATTTTAATTATTAATAAAAAGCATGAGAATTTTCAGAAAATTCTTTACCTGACGATAACCAGGAAGCATAATATTGTCCAAATGCTTTGGGGTACGATACTATTGATATTAGCGATGTAACTAATGCTGGGTATATTAATGGATATTTTTGCAAAATGATGTGAAAAGCGCTTCTTTTTCTATTGAATAGAACGATATGCTTCTGAATGGTAACGAAAGCAAAAGCGCTTAAACCACACAAAGCTCCAAGAATACCAAACGAAATCAGTTCTAAAGTTTCGTATGGATATTCTTTGCGAAATTCAGTTTTAAACAAGTGCGTAATATTATCTTCTATCCTAAACCATACGGTTAATAAACGCCAAAGAAGTGCTCCGACTGTAGCGGCGAAGAATCCCAACCAATACGAACGAACAGCAAAAAATACTGAAACTATTTCTATGCTATATAGCACTCCTCCAACTAGAAATTATAATTTGCCATTAAATCATTACTTATTAAAGATTTGAGTAATTAATTAAAGATTAATAGAAGGGAAAAATGTAATTTTATTAAATATATCCATTTTTTCTATTTTATAAAATCTATCTTTACACGTAAAAGAATTATTTATAAAATAAAAACGTAATTGTTTAAACGCTTAATAATTTATATATCATTCAAAATAGGAACAATAAGTATATGTCTATATGATTAAAGCAGGATTCTAAGTAAATGGTAAATAAATTAATTTACCCAGACTAATGAGTTTGGGTTCCTAATTGTCATGAGGATATGAGGCATTAATTTAAATTTATAAATGAGATAATGATGAATACCTGGAGCCGCAAAAGTCGCTGCAACTCCAACAGCGCACGCAACAGCTATTACCTTAAATGTTTTAAATATTTTCATTTATAAATTGCAAGTTATGGATAGTAATCTTTCAATCATAGAGTACCTCTAGAAATCTAGAATCATATTCCATTGGACTTTTAATAGTACCAAAAAACTTCATGAGATGATTTGCGATCATTGCAGATATATGAACAAATCTAATTAAAACAGTAATTTCTAAAATCGTTCATACTTTAGATAATACTGTATTACATACGGGCCTTCTTTTCCAAGCGGTAAACCACTGCCTAATCATTTAAATTAAAAGAAATGAGAGGCAAATCTTTTTATAAATTCAAAATAATATCATCAATACCGAGAACAAATGGGAGGCAAAAAACCTTTGCTATCAACGTTCTGCAGGATAAATATTCTAAAATTATTACCAAAAAACAAATATAATATTAATCAGTTTAAAGCTTTTTCAAAACTTATACCTTTTAATACCACTCCACGTAAAATCACCTAATATTAATTTAAACATGCAATAAATGTCAAAAATTAAACATTCCTTCTGATTATTTTAATATTAGTTTAAAGTAATAAACTATTAGTAAATTATCCAAAAATTGCCAACAAATGAAAAGCATCGACATTAATCAATTAAGCGCTATATTTGGTGATAACGACACAAAATGTGCCAAAATTTCATTGAAACAGACCTTCATTTCAGAAACACCACTGCCAGCAGATTGTAAGGAAATAAGCCGAACGAAAATGGCTGATATCATTATAATAGATACTGTAAACGCAATCCAAAGCAAATAGTTATACGTAAAAGAATTTGTAATTTCAGTTGTTAACCACGTTCGGACTAAGTTAGTGAGAAATCATATTATAGTAAGCTTAGCATAAATTTAGAGGAAAACCAAACTTCAAATATTAATAAACGGATACACACAATCAAAACACTTGTGAATAATCAAATCCATAATAAAGCTAAGAAGGGCTACAGTTGAGCCAAGAATCGACAAAAGAATCCAATCGCCACCATTTTCAACGATTTTACTCATTCTTTCTTTAAATATACCAATTTTCGATACATTCTTCTTCTTTTTAACGTCTGATTTTTGCCTCTCCTCTTCAAGCTGTTTGGCCTTTTGAGCTTGAATTGATGCAAAATTGGATAACTGTTCCCTGTAGTGGCCAAACATAAGAGACTCTTCATATCCCATAACAGAACTCCTTCGCCGATCGGAAGCACTCATATGATGCATATTTTTGATCGAATTCCGTTAATTAACAATATTAATTAATATTAAAATATTTGATTTTATAAATTACACATTTTTTTGAAAATATCAAAGAAAGTGAAACATTTAAACAAAATGAATAAAATTTTAATTTTTATTAGCAAAAACTGATGATTACTCAGCAAAAGACACACTCTTTCCAGTATTTATCCAATTTTTTATTTAGCATTTAAATGTTAATGCGTGTTAAAACAAATCAGCATATAATTCACGCATTTATACTGTATTTTAGTAGTTTCTGGCAAAATATTCATATTAATTAATACATGAAATAATCAAAAATCATCGTGATTTTACATTTTACGAATCGCTATGATAATCGGCCCAAATATAATACTTCATTATCACTAGAAAATACGATTTCATTTAAATCATTGATGTCAAACGAATTAATGGGTGATCCGCCATCTCTTCCAAGAATGGCGTCGACAGACAATTGGGTGGTTTGCGATAAATTCCAGCGCAACAGTTGCCCATCAAACGACGAAGTGATTAATATATTGGATTCGTTAGATTTATATTGTATTTCGCTTATGCTGGACTCGTGAGCGGACACCTGTAACAGTTGTTTACCACTATTTCTCAGATCCCATAAGCATATAATTCCTCTGTCATTACCGCAACAAATCATATGGGAATTATTGGGGTTTCGTTTAACGCTAGTTATTATCTGCTGCTCATTAGCCATAGACATCACCAGTTTATGATGACGAATGTCGTATAACTTTAAATGTCCGCTACACGTGCCACAAATCAATTGATCACCGCTTATCAAATCAATGCATTCAATACAGTTATTAGTAATTGATTTCGATTTCGATATCAGTGCCATAGTATGCGCGTCAACAATACTTATCATGTCATCGTCACCACTACTGATCAATGCGTTTCTTGCGCTGTTGTACACGCTATCGCTGCATGATTTATGTAAATTAGACATTGTATTAAGCAATTCCAAATTATTAGATGAATAATTGTAGCATAAAATGCTGCCATTGGAGAGCGCTATAAAAACAAGATTAAACTGTGGAATTGGAACAATTTGGTTGACGTCATGTGACACCGATTGGTGGCAATAATTAGTGAGTTGAGTGGAATCGCAATTATATTGATTGTATCCCCAAACTGATACCGAATTGCTATCTGATTGTCCATATGTGCCACAAACCCATTTGTTTTGGCCATCGATTGATGCGTTGTGTTCACCAGTAATCCAACGAACGCGTGATATCTTTCGCGCCACGTATTCTAACAACATTTTGGTCCAATTAATCAATCAATTATTTTATTTTAGTTTCCAACCACAACAGTATTTGAAAATTTCATTTCAATTGCTCACGAATTGGTACTTTTTTACATAACACTAATATTATTATAAAACCACAAACACAGTATCATAAAACAAACGTTTTCGTCTCAAATCAATTTCAATCATTTTCGTGCAAATTATCCATTATTAAAAAATAGTTATACCGTTTTGCCGGACCTTTTACCCCAATGGGGCAAAAACTCATTTCGAATAATAGACAAAAGTTTTTGAAAATTCTAATGTAATATTTTTATTAAACAATCGAAAACTTATGTACGGCCGAGGAAAAAAGTTAAGCACTTTTTAAAAACAAGTGTTTTCATCATTGTTTTAATTAATTATTTTAAATCAAATTAGCAATGATCATCAAAAACGGTAAGTTAAATAATTATTAAACTTATTTTTATTAAAATTATAAATTTAACAAAGAACGACACATTCATAGAGAGCTCACTTTTTAAACAAAACTTTAATTAATAAATAAATATATAATATAATAAATAAAGAAAGAAAATAATTAAACATTTAAATTAATATTTTATATAAATAAATAAAACTGAATAAATAAATAATTATTCTATACAAATTAATAAAGAAAACTAATATATATTGAGGGGTCATAACTTAAATTTCGAACTTTAATGTTCTGAAAAATTCTATTGAATTCTTTTCCATACATACGAACGATATTAATGTCCATGCAATGGATCACTACATGAGACAACTCATGCAAAACCGTTTCCAACAGTTTATTCTCGTCATAAATTAAACTTTCATTCAATAATGTTAATGAAAAAAGGTTGCCAATTGTAAAGTTGTATGTCCATGCTATAATTTAAAAGTTTTTAAAATGTTTATTATTTGTAAGTTAGTACCATATCCATTCGGAAAATAATAAGACCCTTCGGGCACGAATACAATACGCTTCAGAACGAAATTAATAATGTTGTCATCATAGATTATGCCACGAATTTTCTTTACAATTGCAGAAATTGTTGTCAATAAATTCTTGGTTCGTTTGTTATTAACTTCATTCTGGGTAATAAAATATCGTAAATCTATTAATTCTTGAAGAGTAGTTGACATTTTAAAAACAATCTTAATATTTGCAAAACGAACCAAATTTATAAAAATTAAATAACAATGTAATTAAAAGTCCCGTGATTTATTTCACCCTTTAACATGTTAATTGTTGTGTTAAATAGATAAGCATCAATAGCGTGATTTAGGCGGTCATTCAAACTAACACCATACATACTTTAGAAGTGTATTACATATGAACTATCTATAGCTGACCCCTAATTATCTTCTCAGTAGTCACAATGGTAGACATGGAGGTTTGGTGTACTCAATCGATACGGAAGTGGTTTGATTATACTAATTGGTAGAATACAAGTTGAAGAAGTGGAATCAAATATAAAATACCGATAGCTCACTACTAATCACAACTAAATATGTTATATAATAATAATAAAATAAGTTCAACTTAAACTAGTCTACAAAAATTTATTGTATTTGATAAGTGATACAAAATTAAATAATTTAGATTGAAAAACATAGTGCTTTATGATAAGAAAAGTAGGATTCATAAACGCTGATTTCTAAAGTAAATTTTGTAAATTTTTTTAAAAACTTATACAGCGTCGGACAGACAGACAGACAGACGTAGAGACATGGTCAAATCCATAAGCTCGCCTTTTATAAAAAAAAGTGAGCTAACAAAAAAATCAAAAAAATAAGAAAATTTAAAAAACCAAAAAAAATTAAATTAAAAGAGGAAATCCCAACTTCCATAGGGAAGCGGCCCCATTTTTTGATTAAATTGAGAATTTTTTCTAAAATAGAGGACATGTTTCTAAGCATTTTGGCTGAAGACGAATTTTGAAAAGTTCACCAGGGAGCGCTCAATAATTAAAAAACGTTTTAACT
>JAQIXJ010004754.1:0-10328 GCA_034700185.1 Phthiracarus laevigatus | reverse complement strand
TAACAGTGCTCGACCACTAGAAAGGGCACTTCCGCTTTGCCATACCTTTGCCTGCAGTAAGGAAACCGGAAACAGTAGTAGGACAAACTGTACCACGTCTACTCATGGTCAAATCCACAAGCTGTTTTATTTAACAAAGAAAAGATGGATGATTGGGTCGGGTAGGGCTCTGAAAATCTGTCGATCTATTAGTCATATATATTAATTAGACTATGAAAATGTGAAAATTTTAAGATCCAAGCCCTATCCAAGCTCGACAGATTTCAGCCCGAGCCCGACGAAAGCAGGATAAATTTAATTATTCAAAGCAGTGTTGCACTTGACGAGAAGTTTTTAATAGCATAAAAAAGCTTTTTTACGTAACTAAGCAACGAATTTTTGAATATTTTAATAATGTTTACTTTAATATTTTTACCAAAATTAAAATTTTCGGGCTTTTAATTTTTTGGTTTAAAAGCCCTGCCCGATACAGTTTTTTAACTTAAGGCCCGAGCCCGACAAAGCCCGACAGAAATCGTCGGGACCGTTTCATTGTCTAATATTAATATCACGATAACTATTCATCTATAAATTACTTGATCCATAATATGACTAATTAGACTCCCAAACGAGCCACCTATTTTTTCTGGCCCGAAAAATTTCACGGGCCGGGTCGGGCCTTAAAGAAAAAATATCGGGCCTTGAATTAAACGGAAGAAAATTTTGATTTATCAAATTTATAAAGTAAAAGAAATTCGGGTTGTTCTAAATCTATTATTAATATTAAAAGATCTAAATTTAAGTATATTAAACATCAAAAAGCAATGTTTTATCATGTTTTTATGAAATATTAGCTAATATTTAGAGCGAAAACAAATTTTATTCGAGCCAGAACCTGAACCTAGTCGAGCCTGAGTTCAGTCGGGTCTTGCTTTGATTTTCTAAAAATTATTGGGCTCGGGCCGGTCTTTAACATAACGGGTCACCGTCAGGCTTGGACCTAAAATTTTTAACGATTTGGGAGTCTAATCCATATACCTTTGTGTTACTATAAATGAGAAAGACCTGACATAATGTTATACAGAATGTTATTTTTTTCAAGCACTTGCATCACAAGTACAAAATAAAGTTAATAATGTGTAATTAATATCAATTTTATACGTTTATCTTTTAACGCATAAAAATAAAGACGCTACTGATAACTAACTCAAATAAAAATAATCTACAAATTCGTTCACATTGGTAAACATTTTTATCACGTAGAGATTTATAAAAATTTTAATTACACATACATTATGCGAAGGTTAAGTACAACATTTTTTTCATATTTCAACCCGATTACATTATAATAAACACATCAAAAATGGTTGAAGTCTTTGTTAACAAAAATATATATCAATTAAATTAATTTGTGTTGTGAAGAGAAATAGAGAAAAATATTATATAAAAAACAACTGGATTCAATGATGTGCCGCATTTAGTAAACTCGTCCTATAAGTGTTGGAATAACTTAATTTCTGTAATTAAAATTATGCTTAAATTATATGGTAATCGAAAAAAAAACATTATTTGTTTTAGATGCCCGAAACGAAATCAACCGATACTCTAAGCGAAAGAGTAGCAAACAAAGCGAAAAACTTATTAAAACTACACTTTAATAAACTTCATTTCCCTCTCGCACATTTGCTGATGAACAACAAAGATGACGATTTTCTTAAAGAATTACTTATGAAAATGTGGAAAAGAGTTGGCGATTTTAGAGAATCGAGTATTTTTCTGTTTGAATGTGGTCTGAAGAAAGCTGAATCAGCGGAGGATAGAGCTGTCTACGAACAGATGATAGAAACTGCTAAATTAATTAATCGGCAAAAGGATCAAATATTTCGGTCAAACTTTGGTTCGCTAAGTGATGACCAATTATCAAATTTGGTGACACAAGACACGTGGCTCTTAACTCAGTATATCACGAAACAAGCGATTAATTGTACGCTTAATGAGTTGATCATTATTACGTTTACTCTGATTTTGTTTCGAATCGAAGGGAAAGAAAATTTCAAAACTTATATGTTTAAACCAAATGTTTATAATGAGTTTTGGATTGGCGTAGATTATAGTTGTTTAGTTACAAGTTTAAAGCAATTAATCGATGCAAAGCAGTCACAGATAACCGCAGAGGAAGAGAAACATTTGATTGATTTAGTAGAGGAAACGATAGCATACCTTCATGTGTTTGTTAAGTTAGTGTGTCACGACAAGATTAATGATAAAAAGCTAACTATAGCTTAAATATGCGATTCTTAAACTTTTAATGAATATAATACTTAACTGAATGATCAATAAATGTTATATTTGATTGTTTGTGTATTTAGATTTTATGATAATTATGTCTGTATATAAGCTTAACCAAATTTAATTCTTGTGGAAGATGATGGGAATATGTAAATTTAATTATTTTAGTTAAATGTTGCTTGTATAAAACTTAATGAAAATTCCGTTTGTTATTTAACAAATCTAATATCAATCTTTAATTACTTTTGATGACTAAAAGTAAATTCACCATAGACATGATATATTATTGTGTAATCGAATTTTAGTATTTTAAATAATGAAAATGAGTAAAATGAATAAATAATAGTAAAATTGTGATGAAAGTGAATATTAATTAATTAATTATTTAGGGATTCCGTTAGTATTTTAATTCAATAAGTAATGTATTTTGATTTATTTGTTTGAAACGATTATTATTTTAATCTTTAATAATTTCACCCAAGAATAAAAAAGTTAAACACCCGAGTTAAAAAAATCTGGTTGATATATATATTAATTGGTTAGATTTAAAGTAAAAAACTATTTTGAGTTAACGTTAAAATGTAAGATTTTTATTAATTCAAATACAATAAATCTAATACTCTAATAAATATAATATTATTGACCCATTTAACATTATTTCAGATGACGATGAATTTGAAAAAACTTTAATAAATGTGTTTTTTATTTATATGCTAATCGAAATAAAATGTTTTTAGGAAAATTATTTGTGTTTAGCCAGCGCAAGCAAGTTTTTTTAATAAAAATCACTTATTTCATTATATAGCATCCGGGCTATCGTTGGGAAATTAGGGGAATTTATTATTTAGATTATGTAATCATTAAAAATTTTAGGCCCTAGCCCTACCTAAGCCCGTTAAATTTAATTAGCCTATTTCTGGCTTTTATTTTTTGTTATCAAAGTCAGGCCAAATATAGTTTTTTAATTTATGGCCCGAGCATGATAGAAAGCGTTGGGTCCTGCGTGAGCCCGAAAAATCTGTGGCCAGAACATAATTGAGAGTTCACTTTTTTCATGTAAATGCATTCTTATATCACAAATTTATAATTTTTTAAGCCAATATTGAAAAATGTCAGATTCCTTTATTAGTATTAAACTGCGAACGTTCGTACAAAAGGATGGAGAGAGGGACAGACAAACATGGTCAATTTTATAAGCTCGTTTTCTTACTAATGAAAAGTCATTGGATAATTGAGTCGGGTATGTTTCGAAAAGAAAATTCTGTCAATTTACTAGTCATATATATTAATATCATTTTAACTATTTTCTATAAATTGCTTGATCCATATTAATATTAATATCTTTATAATTATTCTTTTATAAATTGCTAAATCCATATACCTTTGCGTTACTATAAATTAGAAACACCTGACATATACAGTATGTTATTTTTTTTAAGCGCTTGCATCACAAGTAACAAAATGAAATTATTACTGAGTAATTGAGCTCAATTGAGTAATTTATACGTTTATCTAGTAAAGCTTAAAAATAACGACCTTTCGGATAACTCAAGTAGAAAATATCAACACATTCACTTGGTAAACATCTTTATCACGTAAAGATATATAAAATTATATTTCCGCACACTTCATGTAAAGGTTATGCACAACATTTTTTAATTTAGCTTTCAACTTGATTATATCGACAAGTCTAATATAATTGAAATCTTTGTTAATAAATATATTAATCAATTAAGTAAATTCATAAACTAAATTGCATTGTGACTTACTATATAATTAAATTCCAAACAAGCTAGAAATAATTAATAATTCAGTATATTAAATGTTTGATGAAGTTATAGTAACGAATTAAATAAATATTATTTGAAAAAAAACAACTGCATTTAATAATGTGCCGTATTTAGAAACTTACTTATAAGCGTTGTAACTTAATTGCTGTATAAATAACTTAATTAAATTTATATTTATATAAAATTTTATCACATAGGAAATAAAATTACATTATTTACTTTAGATGTCGGAAAATAAATCAATCGATACGCTCAGCGAACGAATAGCAAACATTGCGAAAAAATTATTAAAACAACACTTTAATAAATTTCATTTCCCTGTTATACATTTGCTGATGAATAACGAAGACAATGACGCTTTTCTTAAAGAATTAAATATAAAAAGATGGAAAAGAGTGTGTGACTTAAGAGATACGTGGTGTTTACTGTTTGAATGTGGTCTGAAGAAAGCGGAATCAGCAGATGAAAGAGAAGTCTACGAATATATGTTAGAAACCGCTAAAATAATAAATCGGCAAAAAGATCAAACATTTCGTTTACTATTCGGTTCACTAAGTGATGACCAATTGTCTCATTTAGTGGCACAAGAAACGTGGCTATTAACGCAGTATTTCACGAAAAAAGCAAATAATTGTACGCTCAATGAGTTAATCATAACTACGTTTACTCTGATTTTGTTTCGGAGCGAAACGAAAAAAAATATCAAAACTTATAAATTTAAACCGAATATTTACACCGAGTTTTGGTTTGGCGACGATTTGAAATGCTTTATTACAAGTTTAAAGCGTTTGATCGACGCAAAGCAGTCGCAGATAACCGCAGATGAAGAGAAACATTTGATTGATTTAGTTAAGGAAACGATAGCATACCTTCACGTGTATATTAATTTAGCGAGTCATAACAAAAAGATTGATGATAAGCTTACTAATGCCGAAATGTGTGCTTCTAATAGTTGTAATGAATATAATTCTTAATTGAATAATAAACAATAAATGTTATATTTGATAATTTATATTTGATGATAATTGTATCTGAAAAAACACTTTACAAATTTAATCCATATAAAAGGTGATGTGGAAATGCAAATTTGATTATAAAAGTAAAAGGTTTTTTGTATTAAAACTTAATTAAAATTTAGTTTATCTAAAAAATCTAATAGATTAATCTTGCACTACTTTTGCTGATTAAAAATAAATTCATCATACACATGATATTTTATTGTGTAATATAGTTTTAATTAAATAATTTTAAATGAGTGAAGATAAAGGATGATTTTGGAGAAAGTGAATATTAATTAATTTATTTATTTAGTAAATCTGTTTGTATTTTAATTCAATTATTAAAACATTCAACTTTTTTGAGCTGAAATGATTATTATTTTAATCTTCAGTTATTTTACCCGTATGTCTGTATGTGCCAAGTTTTTTAATAAAGGGAGTTTACTGAATTCTTAGGTTAATAAAGGTAATATTATCAAAAAATTCATTTTAATTTAACTACAAGATAATTTTATAATTGTATCCATAACAGATCCAAAAAGTGAGCCCTATATGAAGCTTGTTTAATAAATACCGTGCATTTAAAATAAAACCTGAGTGTTAAGTCATATTTTTTTATGTAAAACAAGGGGTAATGTGACGTCACACTCAGGTTTTATTTTAAATGCACGGTATAACTGTAAATATGAAACGCTAATATTATCACAAAAGTTTAAACGTGTATTGCGCATAACTACCACTGATGGGCTTGGTTCGTGTTTTGCATGTTTTTTGCTGGCATATGTGACGTTTCTTGTGACGTGACAGCACTATCAAAGGCCACTAAAAGACACGAACCAACCCCAACAGTGATAACTACACGATAAAAACCAAAATTGTTAGACGCAACCATTCGGTAGATGTACTCAAAAAAATGGTTGGCATGCAATATGCATTGCGAATGATGAAGTAAACATTATGTAACGTTTTGCTATCGCTATAATGCAAGTCCCATCGCCTATTAAACTTATAATATATTTGTTTAAATATTCTTAATATACTATAGTAAGTGTAATTTAAGCTGTCTTAAAATATGCTTAAAAAAGACACAAATGTGTTAACAAAGGGCAGCCCTTCGGAAATGTTGAAACAGCTGAAGCAAAATGCCAGTGACATTGGAGAAATGTTAGGAAATAGTTTTAAACATGGCGCTGAGAAAGCAAAGGAAACCACTACAGACACTTATAAGGGAACTGGTGATCCAAATGGCTCTGTATTGGCTGGTAACACATTCAGCGATTAATAGTAATTTAGTAATCAATTGTTATTTAGATTTTTTGTTGATTTTTTAGGTGGTTTACGTGGAGGTTACGAAACTGTGAAGAAGAGTCACGAAGAAGTTAAACGCAAGCAACAGGAATATGAGTCATCATCTGAAGACTCTGAAGACGATAGCTCGTCAGATGATGAACGGGACTACAGGACTAAATAAATATAACGTTTTGGTTAATTTTCTCAGCTCACGTGCATCGAGGGTACACTAAAATGATTTTTTAAATTATTTTATTGCTATACCGATTGATTGTTTCGTTATTGTAATAATATTTCTAAAAACATTAAGAATAAAAACATAACACCAACAATGCTATTTTTATTTTATAAGTTAAACCATTTTTTAAATTCATGTTATAAAATACGGTATCGTTAATAGCCAGTGATGCACACGCTCGGCGCTCACGCTCGCTATCGGCAAAAAGATGACTCAACGCTCGCCCACACTCTCGGTAAAATGAGTAGGCTCGACGCTTACTTTAATGACACGCTCGAGTGCTGAGCGTCACCGAGCGTCAATATATGTGAAATTTTAATAAAAAATATAATTTTCATGAATACCTTAAAGTGAAAAATATTCAAAAATACAAAACGTTTTTCTAAACTTTCGGATGTGTCTATTCAATCAATTTTGAGCTACAATTAATTATCTATGTTGTAGCATAAATTTTTATTTACGTTAACAGGAAAAATCTTTAAAAATATTTTTAATATACGCTCGGCGCTGACGCTCGACCGGCAACGCTCAGCGCTCAAGCTCGCGCTCGGTAAAAATCTGGGATGTTACTAGCTATTAAGCACAGTATTGTTGTAAAAACGTAACTTTTTTAACTAAAAATTGAATTAATTACAACAATAAAATAAAAAGCAAATAAATTAAATACTATAATAAACAAAGTTAATAGCAATTTAAATGTTTCATGAGGCTCCAGATTATTAACTCTAATTTATTTCTAAACAAATAATCAAGAAGATTACAATTTAAACGAAACACCGTTGTATGCACTAAAGCTATACAAAATACACAAATGCACTAAAATATTAAAGCTAAAGAAGTGAACGCTATTATGTGATGGTAATGCACGTTCTCACGTGCATTACTTCGCGTCGCTTAGTGCGTTGATCTTTAGACAGTTATGAATGGGTGTCTGCACTACGCTATAGTAAAGTGTAGTGCAGACGGTATTATCTGTTACAGTCTGCTGCATAAAGCTTAAAGCTTTTACTGCAGCTTTCGTTTTGATATATATGGGAAAAATAATTAATTTAAAATACAAATACAGAACTTTTGC
Organism: Phthiracarus laevigatus; assembly: GCA_034700185.1. Classification (NCBI taxonomy): domain Eukaryota; kingdom Metazoa; phylum Arthropoda; class Arachnida; order Sarcoptiformes; family Phthiracaridae; genus Phthiracarus; species Phthiracarus laevigatus. The sequence continues at coordinate 2,669 of JAQIXJ010004754.1, read as the reverse complement.
ACACTTTGACAGGTTTGACATGTAAAAATGATCGCTTTGCACATTATACAAAAATCTTAAACCATTTGCAATATCTCAACCTGACATTTCGAGCTATTATCTTTCCCAGATTTCAAACTCAAAATGCATGCACAAAGTTAAAGATTAAGGCAAAATACACATTTTCGCATGCATTAAACGTGGGAAAGCGGATGTTAGAATATTTTAGACTTACTTTGCTCTATTCATTAAAAATGCCAAAATAACATTTTGAAATTTATCATTATACATCACTTTGACATAAATGTCAAAAAGCTTTTAGAAAATTTAAATCTTAGTCCGAACCTGTCAAATAAATTATTTTTCTCATGAGAAAATATTTTTGAAAATCTCGTTACCAACACAAATCTATTGGTCTGACCCGATACTCCCATTTCTAGAAATTTCGTATAAATATACCCCAAGTAGTCGAAGCGAAATATTCTTGGTTTCAAAATACTGAACTCAACATTAAAATGGTTAACGAACTACCCCAGTCTGTCGAAGATTATATCGCTGTCCATCTTCGGAACCAATCCAAATCTTATGTTATTGGTGAGCTATATTTTTACAAACGAGAGCTCACCCAACAACTGGATAACGTGAAAAAAATTCTTGATGGCGATTTCGGTTTTAAAAGGGTATAAACTTTTTAAAACTCAATTAAAAATAATTTTCTAATAATTTTTTCATTAATAGGCAGCAAATGCATTTTACTGGCAGTCTGACGCCAGTAAAAAATACCGGCGAATAGGTAAGGAGGCAAAAGATGCGGATCCTGTTAGGGCAGCCGCTCAAGCACCTGTTCGGACACCACCGAGCGAAGCCATTCCGAGACAGAGATCAGCTCAAAATAATGTCACCACTAATACTACTGCCACTACTACCGCTTCTGCCACTTCTGCCACTTATGCCACTATTGCCACTACTGCCACTACAGCCACTACTCAATCACATACAAATCCTGGAACTGGTTATAAACGTGCTCGTATTGCTCATGCTGCCACTAACTCTACCTTTTCCACATTTACAAATTCTTCAACCACTCCAATAACTTTTAAGGATCTGGGTTTACCAGAAAGTTCACTTTCTGATACCAGCGATGATGAAGAACAGACATCTAAATCGAAACCATTATCGATGCCTATTTTAACCAAATCAGCAAATAAGGGTACCACAACGATAACTGTTTCTACAGATGCGAACACCACTCCGATTACTACATCATTAACAACTACATCTAATATTCCGCTTATACCAATAGCTACAGTATCAACAATAGCTGATCCAAGAGCTTTAAAGCGCCCGAATATGTCTTGGACTGGTTTTGGTAATCGAGAAGAAAACACACAAACATACAATCCATCCCAAAGAATTGTCAATCGAGACAAAACATATATTCACGCCTCTACACATAAACACCAGCCCCAGTCAGAAAGTTCTTCGTACCATTATCAACCTTACGACCCTATTGAGGAACGCGTGGCGCAACTTAAACGCCAGATAGCCGAACTACAGCAACAACAGGATATTCAACAAAATTTTTATACATTTAGTTAATTTTAAATACACAAATTTGTATTTTTAAAATTTAATTTCATTTAAAATAAAATATTTTTCAACTCTTTTGATTGAATTTTTGAATGAAAAGGTTAATGGTATTTTTAAACAATTATTTCGTTTACTATGGTATTAGCATAGTATCCTAAACAAAAATATAATTTTATATATTTAATAAATTAAGCAAAATTAATTCTAAAAAATTAATTAAAATTAAAATTTTACGGATTCTTAACGATTCTATGTAATTGTCGTCCATACATGCTTGACATATATTCATACTGTTCATTTGTATGTGTTTTTATAATGTCAAATATATAGGGGGCGTGTACAGCACCTGAAAATGCTATCTCGCTAACGGTAATATGCGGAGTCTTGTATTTTGGAAAATAAACTCTTAAAATGTTTCTAACAACAAATTATAAGTCCAATAAATTTTAAAAAAATTTGGGCGTTAGTTATTCGCTTTTAAAGTTTAGAAATGAAAATTAAGCATTTTATATATTTTTTTAAAAATCAGTGGAAACTTAGAAAAATTTAATTCACCTGTTTTTACATCGAGTACAATATTTAAAACGATATAATATAATAAAAAAAATTTTTTTATGACTGTATGAATTAATAATAAATTAAGTTTATTTTTTAATTTTTTAAAAATTTCTGAGGAGGTACTATACTTGAAAAAAATTTGAATAGTGAAATAATTACATACAATTATCATAAATATGCATATCAAATATCATATGCGTTCGATTTTTTTCTAGCGACTTATAGCGGTTTTAATTTTTGAAAATTACAGGTTTAAACATAATTATGTCAGCAACCGCTGAACATATGACTCTGAAATTTTATTTTATTAATTAGTTCCATATAATAGAGCTAAATTGAAAAATTGAAGTTGATTGGGGTAATTTTTCGATTTATTTAAAAAGTAAACCCATGAAATTTATTTTGAGAACAACTGTATATTTTTGTAATTTTTAACTTTTATTTACTGCGGATTGATGAGATTACCAAAATAAAAAAAGTTCCATAGAAATCGGATGAAAAATAAAGGCTGTACATCGTTTTGAATTTTTCAAAATATTAAC
>JAQIXJ010004753.1:0-10332 GCA_034700185.1 Phthiracarus laevigatus | reverse complement strand
GAAACATTTTTCTAATTAAAATATAGACTAGATATATTAATTTGTCGTGCTTAATAACTATTAAGGTTAACCTATATTTATGAATTCAATTAGGAAAAGTAAAAATTTTATATGTGATTTCTTTTAATTCTTTAATCTTCGTTATTATTTAGTTTCATAAAAGTGTTTTTGCATTTTGTTCTACAATGTTTTAGGGATTTAAAAAACTCGTTGAGTAGATGTTGGCTTAGTTTTATTTTAATAAATAAAAACGTAATTGCATATTAAAGGTATTTATGTTATGAAGTTATTTTATAGAAACTGTAACCTTTAAAAATAATATTTTTGTAAAAATTCCATATTTCGTGTATTGTGGAATTTCCGCGTCTGATCAAACAAAACCGAAAAGCATTCTAACCTACAATTAATTTACTTACAAAGAGTTAAATTGCTTTCTTAAAGATGCTACCATATAATATCGTAAAATTTGATAACTTCTTTGCTTATATGATTATTTACTGCTAAGTATTTCCATGTTTTGTACTTTCACAATTTTTTGAATACTTTATTATGGCCATCTACGCTCCGTTTTTTTCAATTGGTTAATATATTTTACATTAAAACTTATGTTAAATAACTTTCTAAGTTTCCAAGTCTTTAAAGTAACAATGATTTAAAGACAAAAATTTAGTTTCTTAACAAGATAAAGATATTAACATTGAAATTTATTATACATTTAAAATTTAATATTTATAACAATCAGTTTTATATTATTCTTTTCTATAAAACACTGTGAAAATAAAATTAACTTTTTCATTGAAATTTGTTACTCTTGTATTAAATCGTTATAGATGTCCTGTAAGAAATTTCCATTTGGATTTTGTTTCCAACAATGTAAATAACTAGTATTTCATTATAGCAGACACATTTACTGTTTTCAAACTGTTTTGAGGTTTTCATTTTTACCATGCGATTATTGAAATTGCATATTTGATCTATAATTTCAAATTTTAGCTTAATTTTTTATGATATGTCCATTATAGTTAGTGTTTTGAAAATTGAAGTTGTATAATCTTTGATTGATAAGTATTATTTTATAAAAACAATAAATATTAAACAATTCCACAAAGTTATTTAACGTATTATTATTAATTGTTTTTTGTTTTAAATTATTGTGTTTCTATGCATTTGGATTACAGATAGTATATTGTTATTGAAAATTGGTAGTCTATACGAGTCAACTAAATTATTGAGTCCTCTTTTAGTTTGACATACAGTGAAAATAACAAACAATGATACAACACCATCAAGTTTTATTGGCATACTATGGATAAACTCCAAACATAATATTTTAAATAAAGAGTATCTTAACCACATTAATTAGCATTGTTATCAAAGTTTTTAATTAAATTTAATATTACATTTATAAAATCAACCATTTTTGGCTTTAAAAAATTGGTTCAGTTTGATGAAGAATAAAGTAACAACTAACTTAAACACATAAATCGATTTTTTATTCGGTTCTTGCTGTTAATTAGAACTTAAATATTATGATAATTTTTCTTATCATAATTCATTATGATTTTCCATTTAAACTTTTTATTTATTCTAAATTAGTTTCATAAAAGCCAGAATAGACTATTTTTAATAAAATAAACTTATTGAAATTATTATAATATTTATTATTAAACCAAATAAAATTTCTTGAATTTAAAAAAAGTGAATCTGTGGTTCATTGTTGTGTTAATTATATTTACTTTTTAAATGTTCAAAAAAGAGATAGAATCTTAGAGTTTAGTTAGTCAGATTGCATTTATATCAATTATCTTCTATTTTTATGCGAAAACTAATCTTTAAATAAGGAAAAATGATTAAAACCTTTAGATGTCTAATAAAACCATATTTTACCCTTAGTCATACCAAAAGTCATTAAAGTTGTTTCATTTGACATTAAGTTTATATAACGTTAAAGTTTCACAATCTTTATTATATAAAGGGACTTCTTATAATAATGAAAAGATTTTGTAAATTTTATGAAAACTTTGAAACATAAAATTTGACACAAAATCGTGCGATAATCTAAATAAGAAAACATAATAATGTATTATCATTTATAAAGTGAGCTCTATGTGAATGTGTCATTCTTGTTTACATTGAATGCGCATAATTTATCAGTTTTTTGTTTAATTTGGTTTAACAAATATATCTATTGATTTATTAAAAATACGGACAAATTTTTGAATATAGGCAAACATTAACTAAATTTAAAAAAAATTACGTAAGATTCACTTCGAGCTCATAAACAATGATTATAAAACATTTTAATTTTTTAAAAAAATTATTAAATTTGTTAAATAAACACAATCTTATACATTTTTAAAATGTATTATTTTTTGAATTAAATACCTAACAGGTTCTGTAAATTTATAAATTAGCTAAATATTTTTAAAAGTTATCGATAAATGTCGTGGTTGGTATCAAACCAATTGGTTGTTTTTCAGTTATTCTATAGTTTTTAAAATTAAACTGTACGATACAAAAATTAATATTCCGTTTTTAAGAGATGGTCTTTTGATCCAAAACTCATTACTGTTTATATGTTATTTGAATTTATTTTTATAAACATATGTTCGTTTTACAGTCGTTAAAATAGAAAATTTCTTCCATTAACCAATTTTTTTTCATTGAGGTAAACGGAGATTTATTTTTACAAAAGAAATCGTTTAACTTTTTGAATTATGTTTTACTATTACATTGTGTTTTTTTCCTATAATATTCTTTAAGTAAATTTGATTTCTTTCATTAAACTAAAACCTTTGTTATATATTTTCATTTAAAAAAATATATCTCAAATCTTTATGTATGTGGAATCTTTGTTTATTCAGGTTTCGTATTTAATTTAACTGAGATTAAAATAGTCCTGCATATGTTTTGATAATTATATCATTAATATAGCGTATTAGAACTTGTTTGTACAATCTGTTTCAAATTTTAAGGCAAAAAGGCAATTGATAATTATGAGTTTTGTTCTTATTTAAGTTTAAATTAGTTATATTTTTAAAAGTATTTGATGTTTTTAATAAGCAGTTCAAGTTAATAAACATTAAAAAAATTTAGTAAAACCTTTTTACATTAGTTGAGAGAAGATTATAACATATAACAAAAAAATGATGTCAAAAATGTTATCACTCTAAAAAGAAATAAACATGTACAACAACAAAAAAATCATAAGTGACACATTTTCCTTTCATCAAGGAATCTTTATTGGTTTTATAGACTCAATGACGATCTATTCATAAGTTTTAACCATTATTATAAAAAGTAAAAATTTGACTTGAAAATGTGAGTTTGCAATGGAAAAGTTAATATTTTCAGGAAAATTTTTTTCTATGTGTTCAAATTTAGCTTTAATTTAAAGAATTGTTTAAATTTAAATTAAAAACAAGAATGAACAATAGTAATGCGCTCACTTTGACTTTAAATCTATTGTTGGCTTGCATTATTGATTTATATTTTTTAAACAAACAAAACTTTAAATTATTATTGTTTCGCTGAAAATTTTAATGTGATTTAAAACATTGTTAAGGGTATTTTTATTCATTCATTGTTTAGCTGTCGATAAGCTAACATCAAAATTTGTTCTTATAGATAAAACTAGGCACTTTTCATAACGTGTTTTATTTTAATTAATTTGTGTATGCTTCCCAATAAATTTAACTTAGTTGCACTTTTGATTTTGATTCATATTTTAATTTTAATTATGTTTCGCATTCGCTTAAGCAAATGTTTAAATTAGATTTTTTTATATTTTGCATTGTACTTTCAAAAATGAAACAACGCTATCATTTATTAAATTGCAGAGATCATACTTGTGACGAAAAAAAGTTATCATAAATGTAATATTAATTTTAGTAAATAATTAACGGCATTGAAATTTTTTAGTTTCAAAAATTCAATAAAACGAAATATTTTAATCATAACAAAGAAAAAAATCAGGAAAATCTCCCAACAAATAAATTTTGTAATAAAAAAGTATAAAAAAATGTGAATAAATACAAAAAATTAAAACAAACAAGTTTACAAATAAACAGACATACGAACATATAAAATCGAAAAGTCGACTTTCTCGAAGAGAGTTAGAAATAATTGTATTTAATATTTGTAATTTTATATTTATTATTGTTTATCAATTAACTAAATTGAGTGGTTTAAGTGATATATTGGATTGGAGAAAAATACCATTTGTTTTTACACATGTATGTATTTGGATAAGAGAAGAATATTTTTTTAAACAGACGCACAAACAGACATATAGTCAAATCTATAAATCTGTCAAAAATTCATATAAATATTAAGAATCTAAATATATAATTTTAACTTTGATTTTCAATAGATTTATAATATTTTATTATTAACTTTTCTTATTACATAAAGTTTACTAGGGTATTTATGTCAATTTTTATAACTTAAATCAAAACTTTCATAAAAACTCAATCAAATATTATTTAAAATTAAAAAAATTTTTTTAACTGAAGTTCCATTTTATATAAATTGTTGTTTATACTTCAAATAAATGTTTAAACAAAAATAATTCAATTAAAACTCTAATAACAAATTATTTCATTGCCTTATATTTTATAGTCTGATATAGATTAGATTCGTTTTTTCAAAGATAAAGCAAAAGTTAAAATTTTTTTGACTAACTTTCACTTGAAGTAAATCTAAAATACAATACAAATGAAAAAACTGTTAAAAGCAAAAGCAAAATACAAGTAAACTTACAATTTCTTTAAAAACAAAAGTAAAAATCAATTTAAATTAAAGATAATTAAAAACAAGAACGCAACATTCATAGAGAGCTCACTTTTTATAGTAATATCTAATTTTATACTTTACTTCTAAAAAGTATTTATAAACTGCAAATTTATAATATGTGCTAAGTTCAGTGGTGGAGCTAGTGCAAACAACGTCACAGAAGGACAGACATTGTTAAAACCATAAGCTCACCTTTTTAAAAAAGTGAGCTAAAAACAAAAAAGAAACTAAATTAGAATAATACTCAAAAGCAAAAGTAAAAGAAAAGCAAAATAAAAATTTAAATTTTAAACAATACTAGACTAATGCTTACTTTAGTGACAAATAAATTTGTTTTGAAGTTAAAAATATTAATTACCATTCTCATTCTTATAAGAAATATATATATTTCCAAAAATTTAAAAAGTATGCAATCAAACAGCAATAGGTTTGTAATATTAACAAAAGTACATTATGAGTAGCAAACTTTTTTAAAAATTTTGTTTGCTAAAAAAGCGTAATGTTTATGTTACGTTTAAAATATCTAAACAGAATATTTAAAACACTTTTCAAACAATTTTTTGAGACTTTCTTTTTTCTAAACAAATTCTGATTTGTGAAGCAATTTTAAATTTAGTTTTGATTTTACTTGTTTCAGACAAAACGTTTTTCAAGTTGAATTAAAATTTTCTTTTAAAGATTTTTTTACTTTATTCAAAAAAGAATGAAGCCAAATGAATAGTAATGCGCCAAAAAACTTATTTTATGGTTGAATAACATTTTTGAAAAGAACTGTAAGATTAGATTTATAGATATCTTTAAGTATTGTTTTAATTATCAAAAATAAATAGAATTTGAATGAAATCAAAGCTGCATTATATTTTGCAAAACATCTGTACAATACCTAAATTAACTTACAAAAGTTACAAAGTTGTAATCAAGCTTTCTATTATTTACTGATAATATTTTTAATTTCGTTAGTTACGTCCAACACTTATAAATAATGTACAATAATAGCAAAACAAGAATGAACATTAGTAATGAGCTCACTTTGACTTTAAATAAAATTGTTGGTTTACAATATTTATTTCTATTTTTAAATTAGCAAAACTTATTTAAATAATCTCGTACATGCTATCCATGTTTGATATTTTAGTAAAATATCGGTCTATTTACTGTAAGTGTTTAGACAAACCTTTAAAAGATTTTTAACTGTCGTTTTTGTACAAAACCATTTTTCGTAATGACACATATGCTATCCATGTTTGATACTCTACTCAGTTATACAGTAAAATATAGGTAGTAATTAGGCAAAAATAAAAAAAAATCGAATATGTCGTTTTTGTACAAATCCAATTTTCGTAATGACATATATGCTATCAATGTGTGATACTCTACTCAGTTATACAGTTATATATAGGTAGTAATTAGGCAAAAATTAAAAAAACCGAAACTGCCGTTTCTGTACAAATCCAATTTTCGTAATGACACTCATTTAATTACCAAAAAAATCCGTAATACTGATTTTAGTAAAAATTTTAAAGATCAGTAGACACCTAACCTGTCTACAATCTTTATGAAATTAAGACATGGAAAGGACATGTGTGACCAATATATCGGTCACAAAAAAACACGGGTATGGAGTTTGCTAATTTTTTCACCAACATAAGCACATAACTGTTCTGCAACATATATAATAATCAAACATGGATAGGACATGTGTGACCACTTAATCGGTAACCAGGAAAAAAACTCGTGCATGGATTTTCATAATTTTTTTCACAAACGTACACACATAACCGTTCTGCAACATATATAAAACGCAGACATGGATAGGATATGTGTGACCACTAATTCGGTCACCATTAGAATGTCAAACATAGATACCATGTAAGTGACTAATAAAAATAAATTTTTACAAAAATAATAGCTTAAAATTTTGTCAAAAGATTATCAGCATAGAGACCTATAATTTACAAAATTATCAAACATGGATACCATGCAAGTCATTTACGAAAATGGATTTTAAAAAAACGATATCTATCAAGAAAAAACTCTCCAGTTTAGATTTTTCTATGATTTTTAAATTATCATATAAATAAATTCATAGTTTTTCAATAATACACAAATTATTTATTATCTAATAACTCATAGGTTAGATTTCGTACGTTAGCTCTTTGGGATATGAAAAGTATGATTCCTATGGATGAATTATGAGTTGTAGATTTCGAGAAAATAATAAGTCAATTGTTGTGTTGGCATTTGTTGTTGCTCCGGTTTCCATTAGGTCTAAGTTCCTCTTCTTTAGTTATTTAACTAATTTCATTCCATTGTTTGATTTAAAATTAATATTGAAGTCGCTATTTAATAGAGCTTCATCTCAATCTGTTTTTTCCAAGCACGCATTAATATCAATGATTTTTTGATCTGTAATGTTATTTGCTAAACAATAATTTAATAATATCGTTAAGTCTTTTACCATTTTAGCCAAACATTGATAGTAATCGTTGTTTTCAACTCTGTTTCAAGTAAATAAGATGTTAAATTTTTTTTAAGAATATACAGAGTACACATAAGCGTGGTCACAGTTGTCGAGATTGTTTGTTCAATATTATGGAATCTAGGAAAGTTTAATTGACGATTTGTCCATGTTTCTACTATTAGCAAATAATAAGCTGCCATATGGTTGATATCATTTAAGATATCGAGATGATGTTTTTTGATTGATTAAACGTTTTGATAACTTAACTTTATACTACCTTCTAAACTATCAGATAGGAATCGCAACTTAAAGTTGAGAGCAGCTTTGGCTCGTAATCTTTAAATTTCGTTTTCAACCAATATAACAGTTGGAGTTTCTTTTGGCTATATAAATAAACCATTGATGAAATTGCCACTGGACTTACCAGCATGACTTAACGAGACTTATACTTCCGATCGCAGCATTCGCGAACTAAGACTGACAACTACATCATCATAGCTTTGGCCTTGACTTTTTGCAATAGTTATTGCCTCAGCTGAAACTATGGGAAATTTTAAGCGTCTAACTCGATCATTTATATTACGCATTGGAGAAATATGATGAGAAATTTTTCTATTGGTGTCCATGTCTGAGGATACCCATTTTATTTGACCGATTAGGCATATTGTTGATGGGTATGTTTTCCAAATAAATCGCAAAAAAATTCAATCCATAGCTTTATCGGTTTTCGCAAAGCGTGTCGATTTTACGTTATACACCATTCGCACTATTCACGAGTCTGTCTTCAATATCAATGTAGTTCGTTATCATATACCTTGCCTCTTCTTTCATTACAAGTCTTGATGCTAAGCCATACGTTTTCGAACTCGAAAACTCAGAAACTGTTTTTAAGGCTTGATATTTAGTATAGACATTATCTTTCAAATAGTCGCTTAGTTTTTTAAGTCCATTCCGCCATTATTGATACTGGCTTTGCCCGTTGGCGCGCATAGTAAAACTATTTACTCTCTGGGACGGCTCCAGATTTTGAATTGTTACATCAAAGAAATGTCTGAAATATAGTGTTAATCAAGCAAGATTTGCCGACGCCTGTGCTACTAAAGTTTACGTTATATATTAATTTTCACTATTCTTTGCTCAATGCAGCAAATCCTAACAATATTTTCCTTATTTAACATTTAAAGATCTCATGAGTTCTAATTACTCTTCTTCTGGTGGATACTTCAGTGTCAAAAATTTTACGCATTTGTTATTTATCAAGTTATTACATTTATCCTAACCAAGGCTGGAGCGATAAAAATTTTTTATTGAGTATACAGAATATTCATGAGGAATTTTGATTGTGTTGTCTTCGTCTTGGTTGAGATCCAGTTCAATTTCGATAAATTTTTCTTCAAAATTGTTTGATGAACCATTAAACTATAACTCTTCAGCATTTTTATCTCGCAAAATTTTTTAGAAAAAACAATAATTAGAACAATTTCAATAAAATTAAAATAACAATCTTATAATCATTTTATTGAACTTAATTAATAAACTTTTGTTTACAATTGTTAATAATTAATGAAAAGATATAAAAACCATTTAATCACACTTTTTAATTTTGCAATTACGAATTATCACATTTAAACTTTAGTTCTAAAAAGATTAGTCAAAAGATTATAAATTTAGTTTTCACTTTTATCAATAAATTATTTTTTTAGCTCACATTTTTTAAAAAAATAAGAGCTTATGGCTTTGACCTTGTCCGTCTGCCTGTCCGTTCGTCCATGTCTGTCTGTCTGTCTGTCTGCAGTTTTGTAATATTAATATGTTTTCCCCGATTATTTACATTTATAAAGGGATGTTTCATTTTTCCATTTTTCTAAAAAGTCATTTGGAATATAAGTATGAATAAACATAGGAAAATTGAGCTCTATATGAATGTCGCGTTCTTTTAAAATTGATTATATTTTATTTAACTATTTAATAAGAACTATATTCTTACTTCCCCTGTCTCTTTTGTTAGGACATTAAACAGATAGAATTTAAACAAAATTAATTACAAGAATTCAATTTAGAGTTGTATAACTTCAAACACTAATTTTGCCTTTATTAACTTTAATTTAGCTAAACTTTTATTATTTGTCCTTATCCCAAACAAAAATAATACAAACAAGAACGGCACATTCATAGAGATCTAACGTTTTCTTAATCTAAGCTAAAATTTGATTTAAAATCTCAAAATAAAATACATGCAAATTTCAGTGGACGAGCTAGTGCGAACATACAGACGGACGGACAGACGGATTGACAGTGTCAATAGCATAAGCTCTCCTTTTTTCAAAAAAATGAGCTAAAAAGTATACTCCCAAAATACCTGTTACTTCAACTCATTTTATAACTTAAATTGCATTGTAATTTTTGTGTTTAGAAATCCACTTAATTAAACTGCATTTAAATATAGGATGTTGGTTTTACTTAATAATTTAAATTCAAAAAAATTTTCTTCAAGTTTGAGTTTAATTGTTATAACTAAAATTTTTTGTTTGACTTATATTTCTTAATGAATAGCAAATGCTCTCCTTAATTTAGATGGCACATAAAGATAAAACTAGTGTTGTTTCCATATGAGTTTTTATAATTTAATTTCAATTCGATTTCGATTTTTAAAAAAGTGTTTAATTCAATTTAATTTCGATGTCCGTCCGTCTGTATGTCAGCAGTCTTACATAAAATAAGGAATTAAATTTTATTCTTGGCTGGACAAATATTATTTTTACTTAACTATGCATTAGATTAAAAACAAGATCGTTGCGGTCATTATATCTGACTTTGCAGTTTAAATTTTAGATAGTATATGGTCGCTCCCTCACTTCGTTCGCTCGCTCCTATTATTTTATATTTTCGGTTATTATTTTAAAATCAGATGAAATCAAAACCAAATCATTTTATTATCGCTTTTAGTGGCATATGCCACTTTATTTTTTGACAATTTTGCAGAAATTCCCCTATGATTTGTAGATTTTGAGACATTTTTGAGTTTATGAATCAATATTTTTACTGAAAATAGCGGCATATGCCACCTTTTTTATTAA
>JAQIXJ010004752.1:0-10332 GCA_034700185.1 Phthiracarus laevigatus | reverse complement strand
ATCGATAGATTTTTTCTAACTTTTTTTCTAACTATTTGACCGATTATTTCTAACTAATAATTAACTATTTTGCATCCGTTTTTCTAACTATTTTCGCATCCTTAGTGATAAACGATAAATGTAATGATAGTAGTGATACGCATAATCAGTCTATCATTGAGTGACGTAATCTAACGGCTATTGTATTTTAATAAAACACGTGTCTTAATAAAACTATAGCAAACAGTGTTACGAAAATGCTTACAGTACGCATTGCGCAGTGCGCGTCACCCTAACATAATTATATATATATATATATATTAGTTTTGCAATGGAAATAAATGCATCAAAAGTAGATTTGTTATAAAAATAACTTGGTTACGGAATAAAACTTTGATAATACATGAAGAATATTATGGGTTTATTCCTAAGCATGGAAAAAATTCGAAGTATTTAATTTAGAGACACTATTCCGATAAACATTCAATATAATGGTGAATATTCTGCTGGTTATCATCAATATGTTCGAAACTAAGTAAACGTATATTTAGTTTTACCATATTCTTAAGTAATTGAATGTATACCATAACTTCACGTCCAAACTTATGAGCAAAAATGATCGCTATTTTCGTTGTTTTTAGCAAATATTATGAACATTTCAATATCTATCTGTCACTCCACTTTGTTTCAATATCAATAAACCGTACATCAAAATTTTTTAATAGAATTGCAAAGTTTGAAAAATAAGTCTTAAGAATATAAATACTGAAATAAAACTTCGATCTTTTAGAAAAAAATTATCTTATAATGAAAAACAAGACTCACTAAAACTTTAAAAATATCATAACTTTATTCTCATTGAAATGGATTTTGCAGAAAATTAATTTTCAAATTTTGTGGCAAATTATTCAATCTATTTATATCAATCTGCGGATCAAATTGTAACCCATTTATGCGAAAGAGACAAATCGCATCTAAATTAAATCACTATGCTATCTCTGTGTTTTGCGATCGCTATTAAATTATCAATAGTTGTATTTGTGATTTAAGGTGTTGAGGCAAAATAAATATCTTCGATATTATTACACGAATTGGTGAGTTGACAAAAACCCATACCTGTAATATATTCGTTTGCAAATCGACTTTGGCTTAACCATACTTTTTTAAATTTTTTAAATGCATATATTGATATTAATGACTGATCTGTGTAAGTAGTTTTGCAGTGTAGATATTAATACTTCGGAGATTGGAAGTTAACCGATATCTTTGAAAAATTCATCACCAATTTTATTATGAGATAGACTTATATTCTTTAGATTAGAGCATGGCTTAAAGTAAGCACATTTAAATTTAATCGATTTATCTCTTCCTTGAATGCTAATAAGCTTATAAAGACTTGTAAGTGAGTTACACTTTGAAAATGTCTCAATAATATTTAATGGCAGAGTCATAGCTATTTCTTAATTTAAAATTTAAGCGTTTAAGTTTTCAGTAATATAATGGTCCAAATTCTGATTCTAGATTCTAGAAAAAAAACCCGGGCAAATATATTTTATTGCATTCAATATGAATCCGGATTCTGTTTTCACACCTGTTATCGTTTGTGTCTATAACGTATAAATTCGTGGAAAACATTTTGTTTTTAGTTTAAATGTTTATACATTGACACGCAAACAATGTTAACATAACATTGACATTCACATTCACTGTCACATAATCGTTTGGCTTACGTAACCGTTTGAATTATCACATCTAACTATCAATTAAGATTTGTTTAATATTGTTGTACAGAAGCATTTCAAAGAATAGGTTATAATTATAAAAAATTTAATGTAATTATGAGTTCATATGTCGAAAATATTTATATTAAAATATCAAATAAAATTTTTTATTTAACCATTGATAATGATTGCTGTAAAGCTGTAGTGTATTTGACTCGTTGTAATAAATCGAACGTTGTAGGCTAAAGACGATTAGTAGTAGTAGTGCCGCTATAGGTTACGCGTTAACGCATGACATATAGCGGTGCTGAAGAATTAAGCACTAGTGAAGAGGAGGAATGGTACCACTGAAGCATAAGTGTACCATTATTACCATAAAAGTGAATTGCATGTTAAACATAGGAAATAATTCACTATATAATAACGACTGGAAATCAGCACTGAATATGTTTAATGATTTACTATACAATGAGTTACAATAGCGATATTATAATTGAAGTGTATACTTCGAAAGCAGAAAACATACTGATGTATTAAACATCAACTAATAAGTTATATTGAAAATTATGACTAATTAACAAATTATTGAAAGTATAAAGTAAGTAATTATGACAAATAAGAAATAACTAGAAAACTGTAGAAATGAAATTATGACTAGTGATGTGACTGCGGTTCACATACACTACAAAAGCAATCGAAATACTAGAGTAGTCTGGCTTTAAACTATAGACATAACTGTAAATGTGAATGATTTTGTTGTAAACAATATAATTTTTTATCTTACTTTCTAGACAGATATATGGATTTGGGTTTTCTGTCCGTCTGTTTGTCTGTCCGTCCGTCCGTCCGCACTCTTATTCTAATTAAGGGATTTTAATCTTTACTTTAATAAAAGGATTTTACCATTTTCTTATTCTAATTAAGGGATTTTACCAATTTATTATTCTAATTAAGGGATTTTAAACGATATCTTACTCTAATAAAGGGATTTCCATGTTAATATGGCTAAAAAATAGGCAAAAATTGGCATAAAAATGGTCAAAAAAGGCCACAAAATTGGTCATAAATTGTGAAAAATAAGGCAGAAATTACAAAAAAAAATGCTAAAATTATGAACGGAATCTCCCGTTTTTATATGAAAACAGTCTTAAAAATGTTAAAATAGATAAAATTGGTTAACATCTGAACGGAATATTCCTTTTTTATAGTAGCAGTTTGGACTAAAATGATAATAATCGGATAAAAATTGCCAAAAACCGAACGGGATATTCCGTTTTCATTGCAATTATAAAGACTATATTTTTAAAAATAGAATTGATTATTGGCTAGTTTTATGTTAAAATTAATTTTTATAAAAAATTCTATAAACTAGTGGGAGCGAGCAAACGGAGAGAGCGAGCGACCATATACAAACAGAAATTAACTTTACAAAGTCAGATATTATGACCGTATCGATCTTGTTTACTAATATATTTTATTATTAGCAAATGTTTTATTATATTTCAGAGTTTTTAATGATCAAACAATTATTAATATGATAGATATAACGGTTTTTAGTTCTTGCACTTCTTTCGAAAAGCAGTGCAATTTATAAAGTAAATTTAGTTCATGACATAACAAACTTTACATATAGTTAAAACTGGGTATGTCAGACATACGACGCAACTTGTTTTTTCTGACATCTAATGATTTAAAATAAAGTCGTATTAATTATTTATTGAATAATTGTTTTCGCTTTGATTTTTCATTTAAGATTATAATGTTGGTCACTAAATCAATATATGGCAGGGTGTCCCAGAGTGTGTCAGTCTGAGGGATGTTACTTTACGACTTTTTAAAATTTTAGAGGGGTCAAACAAATGGGATTTAAGCGGAAATTTTTCTGTCATCGGTCAAAAAAGCATTAAAAATATTTTTCCCCTGTAGAGTTATCAATTTTCATTTTTCAGGTAGGGGGGTCAACTTTTTGAGAATTCTTGGGGGGGGGGGGGTAGCCCCCTCAAGCATTCCCCTCTGGCACACCCTGATCAATGCAAATCAAGGGATTACTTTTTTTCCCAATTTATACATTTAATTTTAATCAATACTATAAATTTTGTTGTATAGATGGTTATTTTTTAATTTGTTAACAAACTAGTTAGAAATAAGTTAAAATTCTTAAATCTATTTTAATTTTATAATAAATGGCGGAAAAAAGTTGTAAATAAACATTTTCAAAATCAAATTAATATTATGTTAAACAGCGATTGAGAGTGCATTATTTCTGTTTTTGAATTTGTATTTAGTGTAATAAAGCTGATAAAAAACATTACAAAATGTAAAAAATAAATCAAGACCTCTAGAAAAAACAAATTAAAAAACTTTATTTAAATATTGAATTGTAATTATAAAATTTGCAGTAATTATAAGTTTGCAATCAAAATATTTGAATTTCTTATCAAATTTTTTAGTTCATAACAAATTTAAAACAAAAATAGTTGCAGTTTTTTGAAAATTTTATTAATGCATTTATGTTTATTTTGTTGCAAAAGTACTTGAGATAATGTATACTGATATCTGGCTTAGAAATGATTCATAAATCAATGAGTGTGCATTTATTTTTTAATTGAAATTTCTAATCAATGTCCAAGTAAAATACAAGCAAAAACAAAAATACTAATTAAAACAAAAGTAAAATTATAAATTAAGACACATTATCTCACATAAAAACAAATATATTTAAATTAAATAAAACCATTTCACTCTAATAAATATTTGATTTGTTTAATGGCCAGTTTATAAATTGTTTTCCACTTTCTTTCTTGCGCGTAATAATTTAGTAATATAACTTTGATATGCCTAATTATGTAAAAATTCTTTATATTCATTTTGATTTTTAAGGTTATTACGTACTAATTAAATAAGTTTTAACATAATTTCCACACTTTGTTTGTTTTATTTTAGCTATTTTAACATTTCGTGCTTTGCATGATTATCTCCTATTGTGAATCATTTTATAAATAGTTACATGCCTAGTTTATTATATGGTCAAGATACCTCAATCAATTAATTTAAGTGAAAATAAAAATTTATTCAATATTAAAGAATGCTAATCAAAGAGCTTCAAAGTAGTTTTTCAAACATAGGAAATGCACATTTAATACATATCAAGTTGTATGTCATACATTTTATATACAATCAACACTTTTAAATTAAAACTAGAATGAACATTAGAAATGAGATCACTTTGACTTAATACAATAAAACACAATACAATCATAAATTATTTAAGTATTATTTAACAATGCTAAACATGGGTTTCGAACTAGTATCATATAATTTCGTTTATCTAAAATGTGCTCTATTATAGCCAATCAAAAAAGGAGCTGGATATGGCTTCAACAAAACATATAATAAGAGAAACTTACAAAATTTTTAGCAAAAATTGTACATTTACAGCTAAATTGCCATTATTTTATTGCCGATAATATTTATCCGCTTGTACTAATAATATAACATTACAAGATAAAATATTTAAAAAAATAATAATGAATAATTGTAAGGCTCTGACTGATTATAAATATATAGTTGGATAACATTATTGATTTAAATTTTTAAATAAACAAAACATTAATTTAAAATTGTTTGGATAAACATTTTTAATTGTTTTTAAACAGTGTTGTAATTAGTAATTTAGAGAGAGTTTAGGATATTTTAATTCATTCCTTGTTTAGCTGTCAACGAATTAACATCAATTATGTGCTTATTGACAGATAATATCTATTAGTTGACCGATTTTGTTTCATTTTTTCCATTTTTTCCATTTTTAACAACTAAAACCCTGTATTACCACTACTAAATCCAACATTGACCTTATTTGGCAAAAAATTTGTTCACTTTTCCCTGAATTTCGTGAGCTAGAAACGTCCACAGAATGAACAACAGACAGATAAGTTCTACCGAATCATTGGCAAATACCTAACCAATTAACTTACTATTACAAATTGAACTTAAAATATAAAACATGCAAAATATGCATAGCGTATTATCTAGTTAGAGCATATAATCGCGAACATATTAAACGTACATAAAGTAAACGAATTAAACTATTCAAACGATTTTAAAAATTTCGAACGATTTTCATTATTAATAACAATATTTGTGTAAATTATAAATTAATAGGTTGACTTATTCATTAAAACCCAATTCTTATTTCTTTAACCGAGAATATGACAGTTTACTTGAAATAATAAATTTAGAAATTTGTCTCTTAATTTTCTGAAAGATCTTTTTCGAAATATAACGCATTATTTAGAGACAATAAAAGAACATTTAGTTAAAAAACAAAGTTTTACATGAATGTTCATTAGATCTCATTTTTGTAACTAAAATTTAAAATTTTTTCAAATGATTTATCAAACGATTTTAAGCCTTTTTATTAAACTATTTATAAACGATTTTGCACCCTTTTTTCTAACGATTTTCATAGTTCAAGTAATAAGGATGAATGTGCATTTATAGCGTTTTCGGGAGACTAATGAAACCTGAACCTTTTTTCTATATCCTTATTTTTTAAAATAATTCAGCAGTTTTTATTAAAATTTTATAATATTATTTTCATTGCATTTTTAATTTTTTGGTATGAAATATATGGATATTTTAACTATAAAAAGCTAGATTATAAATAAACTCGAATAGTAATTATTATTGTTTGTAAGTAAATTATATAAATAAAAATATTTACATTAAAATATAGAGAAATTTAAATAAGATTTCTTACTTGAGAATTGATTCGTGACAAACATATAACATCGAAGTTTCAATTTAAGACAACGGTTTCTTTTAACTTACTGTTAAATATTATTCAAGTCTTAATGATTATTGTAATGTAGTGATGCGAAATTGTTTAAACGATTAAGCTATTAAATGTTGTTTAGCGCAATTAAATTTTTATACATTATGCGATATAAACAAAGCAATATTTTTATAAACTGTAACGCGATATGCACTTCTATAATAACACTTTATAATACAATTATTTAATTCGATGTTTGTCTATGGTTTACCTTATGTATCTTTCATTTGATATTTTTGGTATTCTCTATCTTTATATTTTAATTTTGATATCCTTTTCATTTTTTCCTCGATTTTAATAATTTTATTTATTTCAAATCGAATTTCTGTTTTTGATACACACTCATATAGCTATGTAAAAGTTATTTGTGAACATTATTTTTAACTGCCAATACATATGATAAGAGTTTGCTGCAAAAAATGTCATTAATCAATAACAACACATTTGATAAATAGTTTCTGTGATGCATTTTATGCAATAAAAATTAAGCAATATAGCATAACTATTCTATAATTTATTAAACCCAAAATAATGTAACAGATTATTTCATAAAAGTTAACCAAAATACGAATAATAATACACAATAGTAGTTTTTATAAAGAATAAGCAAAATTTGAGAGTAAATATGATAATAGATTATTAAATACAATGCATAAATGGTTAAACATGGGAGAAAACTTTCACAATATTAAATTAATATTATTTATCGTCAAAAAACATTTTAACAGTTTTCGTCTTTTATCATGTTATTTCTAATTATTACAATGTTTTAAACAAAAATTATTAAATTAAATTTTATTTTCAATATATAATATTTATTTTTACTACATAACTCTATTATATTAACTACTAATAAGTAAATATTTTTTCTTTTAAGCATAGATATTTTTAAAAATTAATATACTTTTTACAGTCAAGTGGAAGTCTTATTAACGTATAAAAGTTTCTTATTTTAAAAATATATAAAAAGATAAAATAAAATAAACATTTAGAGCTAAAAAATTAAATAACAGCTTATTAAAAATGTCAAAGTTGATGCAAATCGTTTATGAGTCTGTTTAATGTATGGAGGCTTTTGATTTTTATTATACACTTTTTATAATAAACGAAAATGTTTCCTAGAATTTAGTTTGCGTGCAGATTTTTCGTATTATTCAACTAATATAAACATGTGAATTAAACTAATGATAGATTTAGCAATATTTTGGTTCACTCTAATATGTTTCGTAATACTTTATTTTACTTTTTTTCAAAAAAATGATTCTAAACAGTATTGTAATAAATGATCAAAAAAGTTATTCTTTAAAAAGATTTCTGTAATTTCAGTTTTCTATAGTTTATTAGTATTTATTTGTTAAATCATGAGATAGGTAATTATCGTATATGTTGGTAGAATCAGATCCAATTAAGCTCTATTGAATAAAAAATACAATGGCGACACTAAATGCTCACACAGTAACAGTGATTAAACATGATTTTAATCTTTATATAAGAACTTTTCTGGTTGAGTTGAAAATTAACTGGTATTTAAAGTTCAAATCACGCCTTAATTATGATCTCAATCTGAAATGTTCTTGAATGAATGTTAAAAACTTGTTATACTAACGATATAATTATACGTTTATAATCAAAATGAAATAGAAATTCAAGCGTACTCTCAATTGCCACACACAATCACTAGCAAATTTTATTTCAGATTGGTTCAAACAGAAAAGAGTAATTCAGGACAATACACTTTGCGTTGGCAGTCAATGTTTAAGTGATTTTTTTCTCGTCCTTTAATCATCACGTTTACGATTCGGCTGTAAAGATATCATGTATTTGGAACATCATTCCAGAACAATCAGTGTCACTCACGTTTCTTTCTATGTATGACGATACATCAACTCATTTAAAAAATTTTGGTCATTCAATGGCTCTATACTTAAAGTTTACATTTACAACAAACTGGCAATCGAGAAAAACATTATGGAATACAGAAATTAGTGAAATATGAACAGTACGTTAACAATTTGCAACATGACGATAAATGATTCAGGAAACTATCATTGTTGCGCTCACACAGACTTTGTAGAACCATTGTTGCATTCACTTTTAAGCGATTTTTTTCTATTCAAATGGAATATGGATTAAATTATAGTGCAAATAACTCAGTAGTAAATCATTTTAAAACGAAATATGATTCACATTTAAGTACGAAAACTGTAAAGTTTAAGCCAAACATTATCGATGGAGCATCAGTTGTTGATTCTGACATTGAAGCTGATTACCTGTCATCACAATCAGTTATTATAAATATTATGAGTGTAATATACTTTTACTTTTTTGCAGTTTTAATATCATTTATAATAGGAGACATTACTAAGTTTTCCAATAAATAGAAATATAAACAGTAATTATAACTTAAGCACAAATTTTGATGTTACCTCGTCGATTGCTAAACTAAGAATAACAAATACTAACCTAAGTTTAATTTAATTTATTGATTTAAACTTTTTTATTGACTATTTTAGATTTTGTTGATCATTGATTGTTGTACAGTACTGTAAAATACTTATTAGTTTAAAATACCATTTATTTGTATTTATTTATTGTAAATAAACTCTTAATTATATTAGATATTAGTCTTAATCATTAAAAGTTACATGTAAAGTTGAAAGTATACATCAATTGTTTATTTAATCTTACTATATAAAGTCAAACTCAATTAGACAATTTAAAAAAACTTAATTTAAATAAGAATTTAAGTTATTTTATATTTTAAATATATTAAACAATAATCTTTTACTAGTTAAAATTTAAATGTGGCAAGCGGAAGGATGGAAAGACTCAAATACATGCACCGGCTTCTATAATAAGTAATGATGGCAGAAAGTTCAAGCTCAGATAAGCTAGCTTAAGCCAGCTCAAGCTCAATCAATAAAAAGCTCAAATGAAAGATTTAGTGTAATTATGTAGCTCGAAGCTAGCCATCTTTTGAGCTTGGATTTGTAAGCTCAAGCTCATCCTTTAACCGGTGAGATTATTGAGCTTGTGATGAGCTTATGATAAGCTTATGATAATACTTAATAAGCAAGAATGAACATTAGTAATGCGCTCACTTTGAGTATTCCACATTGCTAATTATTTTAATATAAGCAATTGTTATTTGATTTTAAAGCTTTTATACAAAGAGAAATTAAAACTAATCTAAACACTATCAGTATAGAGACCTATATGTTATTATAATATCAAACATGGATACCATGTAATCATTAATAAAATTATTTTTGTACAAAAACGATAGTTTAGATTTTTTTTAAATTTTGTCTAAACACTATCAGAATTTTCTTTTAGTAAGAATAATTAAGCATGTATAAGTGTTGCACAAAATATAATATATTCAAATATGGATAGCACACCGATAGCTTACTAAATCTTAAGCCAAATAATTTCATCAGAATATATTTTATTTAATTTTTGATATTCATTTGTATTCATAATATGTGCACAACATACATGAAGTTTAAACATGGATAGCATACGGTTCTATACTAAATCTTACGCCAAATAATTTCATCAGAATATATTTTATTTATTTTTTGATATTCATTTGTATTCATAATATGTGCAAAACATACATGAAGTTTAAACATGGATAGCATACGGTTCTATACTAAATATTACTCCAAATAATTTCGTCAGATTAGATTTTATTTATTTTTGTTATACATTTGTACTTATAATAGGTGCACAACATACATGAAAATCAAACATGGATAGCATACGGTTCTATACTAAATATTACGGCAAATAATT
>JAQIXJ010004751.1:0-10333 GCA_034700185.1 Phthiracarus laevigatus | reverse complement strand
AAACTTAGGGGGAGGTGAAAAAGATCACCAGTTTTGGCAAAAACTGCACTTTTAAGGTTAATGACCTGAGTCGAGTCAGCATACAGCACAAAACCCTTTTTTGACCACAAAATATTATATTTCCTGCGCATTACATTTTCTGACTCATTCATAAAATCACAAACTTACACATTCACACTCATATCACAATAATTCTCACTCACTCAGTCTCACTCACACACATATTGATACCTCAACAACCACCAGCGTAATCATTAAAAAGCCTTTTTAAAGTACATAAGGCTGCGCGTGCAGCAGCGACTTCATAGACATCGCAATTATCATCATCACCAGCAGCAGCGCCAAAAACGTCGGCACATTCAGCACCTTCTCTCTCTGTAGCCGATAGTTCTTCCTCTCCACCGCTTTCCCGCTGGCAAAAAAAGAAAGCTAAAGAATTTAAATAAGTGGCGAGAAGAAAGAACCAACAAATTTGATGGAGCCGCTCAAGTTCGAGAAAAAGCCAGACTCAAGGAAGAATAACGCTCAGCCGCCTAAGAAGAATTTAAAAGACAGGAGGCTGAGCTTTCTAAAAGCGAGGCCGCTCTCCTTGCTGATGGAAAAGCACGCAAGGAGAAGCGAAACAATGTCTTCGAGTCTCTCAATGATCGAGTTCAGGCCAATCTCGAGCTTCCCCAGTTTCAAAATTTAATGCGAGAAAGCGAAGCGATTAAGGAACGGAACTTATTGATAATGGAGGAATGCGCTGAAATCAACAGAATGAAGAAAGAGGTTGGAGCACAGTCCACCTCTTTCTTTGCTAAGCGCAAAGCTCCCTTGGATTGTTGTACATCATCCGGATGTTCTCGTGCGGCAGCATCGAAAAAATCTAAAGCTAGAGATAGTTCCCCTTCTTCGGCTTCAGTCAGAATTTCTTCTGATGAATGTGATTCTGATATACAAGTTGATGTTGGTGTCAATTATTTTGAAGTTCTTGGTGTTGGCGAAGGAGTGTAAGAGGCTGAACTTAGGAGGGCATTAAAAATGCTTCTCTAAGAGAACTCCATGAATAAAAGTTAAAAACACTCATTTTAATACAAATAAATGTTAATTTTATTAAAATTATTGTTAAAGTTACAGTATTTTCTAAATTCAACGTTTTCGTTATAATTATGCTTAACAATATTAATTGCAAACTGACAAAATAGTTTATTAGTAGTATTACTATCAATACTTAAAAAAACCTGACTATAGCCTCTGGATAGAGTAAAATCTAAAAGATCGTCTAGCTTTTTAAATAATTTTGATGTTTGCAAACGTCATGCAATAAAAGATAATCTATTCGATATCCTTTTCTAATTTTTTAACAAAGATTTTAGACTTAATAATCTTGAGCTGCTTCGCTAATTATTTCGGCTCCGGCCACGTTATGAAGTCTGGTTCGGGCCATGGTGCAAAAGCAGGTTTTTCTTTTTTTTCGCGGTGAAGAGTTAGGACTAATCGCTGGCTTTCCTGTTGTATTCAATATTTCGTAATCAATATTGTCAATACTACACCCTGCGCGCTGTAATCTTAAACGCTCGTTTTTAACAGCTCGACTTTGAATACCGCTTTGTTGCCGCTCAATAGGTTTAGCAGTTGATGAACTCTACTATAGCAACCAGGCTCGCAGCCAGGGTTTTTGTTTCTTGGTAATCCTCTGGACATTAATAATCGCATAAGTATGACGCACTCTGTATGTGTAAGTGAGCCTAAACCCACTTCTCGCTCACTCCCCTTCTCCTGGAGGCCATGCCAAGTGGCCAGCACTTACCAGAGGTCTGGAGCAAACGCAAACTGAAAACTCAATACGAAAGTTTCAGCTTAAGTTAAAAGTGACTGCAATCCAATTACAATTTTAATTATAATTATTGGGTTATATCGCCGAAACCCACCCCATTTCTAATTTAATAGGTTTTTAATACCCTTTTAGTATCTTAGTTTTTTCTATAAAAATTTTAAAAACATTAATTAATTATGTGTTAAAATAATTAAAAAAGTGTTTCTTAAAATAAGAAACATTAAGAAAAAAATCTCGTGACGCCTTCGCTGCACAACGTGACACCTGTTTCGCAGTGACAGACGTCAAACCAGTTTCAGTCAATGGTGCTATTTTTCGCTTCCCCTTCTATTATCTCCCCAACTGGTGATGCGCGCAATCACTTATCACTGAAAACGTTAGAAATTTATGGAACTCAGACTGGTTAAGTCACCCCTTGACATACAAAATTGAATTAAAACATCAGTTAATATAACCTCTTTAAGTAAAAGTTAGATTAACTAACTAAATAATTGCCATTATCATGGTATTCGAGAGGGGTGTACGATATCGCAAATTATAATATATTATAAAAAGTTGACAATAACCCAAAATTTTAAAAGTTTAACGATAGTGAAAAATTTTCAATAACTCAAATTTTTTAGCAAAAAATTAAAAAATCTTTCATGAAACCCTATTAGTGTTAGTGAAGCCCTAATTTTTTGTCAATATTTTAATAATCTCATTATTAAGTACAGTGTTATTAAATTCTATTTTTGAAAACTCCTAAATAAAAGGTTTTTACGAACACAAGCATTTTAGTTCGTAAAAAATGGACGCATCCAATCCGTAATTTACTATATTTTTGCGTAAAAACTTTTTTAAAAAATATAGAAATATTTATTACCCAAGTTTTCAATCTAAAATCAAACATAAATTATCGTAACAAATAATCTATGACTACAAGCCAACAACGATTGAAAACTTGTTTACAACAAAAGTTTACCAAATGTTATCAAATCTATAGAATAGATTGTTTTATACGTTATTTGAACTCGTCATTTGAATCGAAGTTTTTTATATCCAATATGGTATTATAAAAAAAATAAAATTAGTTTGCGTTATGGATAATATATAGTTTGATATTTTTAAAATGAATAGAAATTAGTTAATTAAAACAAATTAAAAGTAGTAAATAATTGTGGAATGTTATCAACAGTGCATTTACGGTTAGTTGTGCGTAATTGTTTAAAGTTGACGCGTCGATTGTACAGCGAATACTCTCGAAATACGTTAATCGATGCTGCAATCGGTTTAACGGAATCGCAACGACAACTCCAATCAGTTGCATACGAGTTCGCTATCAACGAATTTCGGCCTAATATGCGAAACTGGGACCAAAACGAAATTTTTCCCAGAGATTATTTGGAAAAAGCGGCGAGTTTAGGGTTCGGTGGTCTGTACACGCCTGCAGAGAACGGCGGAACAGGTCTCTCCAGACTCGACACTTCCATTGTGATCGAAGCACTGGCGCAGGGATGCGTGTCAACCACTGCACTGCTATCCATACATAATATGTGTTGTTGGATGATCAGTGAATTTGGTGATGACCGACAAAAGCACAGATATTTACCCAAATTGGTATCCATGCAACATATTGGCGCTTATTGTCTCACTGAACCAAATGCTGGTTCTGATGCCGCAAGTCTTCAAACTGTGGCCAAACGTCAAAATGATTACTATATCGGTAATAACGACTTACACCCCTCATCGTAATCAATATTAAAATTATCTTTTTTTGTAGTTAATGGTAGCAAAAGTTTTATTAGCGGTGGCGGCGAGAGTGACATATTTTTAGTGATGTGTCGGACGAGTGGTGACGGACCCAAAGGAATATCTTGTATTATAGTGGAAAAGGGAATGGAAGGACTCAGTTTCGGTGCTAAAGAGAAAAAGTTAGGCTGGAATAGTCAACCAACCAGAATGGTTATATTAGAAGATTGTAAAGTACCGGCACATCATTTATTAGGCAATGAAGGCTACGGCTTCAATATAGCGATGCAAGGAATTAACGGCGGAAGGCTTAATATAGCGTCGTGTTCACTCGGAGGCGCTCAATGGGCTCTCGAGGAAACTATAGCTCACGTATGCGCTCGCAAACAATTTAAGAAAACAATCGCTGAATTTCAAAACACTCAATTTCAAATTGCAAACATGTCCAGTGAACTGTTAGCGTGTAGACTCGCTGTGCGTAACGCCGCTAATGCTCTTGATTTGTCTAAAATGCATACGAATCAAACGGATGATGTGAATATCCCGGCATCGTCTTTGTGCGCAATGTCTAAACTATTAGCCACAGAAAAGTGCTTCAGTATAATAGACGACTGTTTACAACTTTTTGGTGGTTACGGATATTTGAGTGATTATCCCATACACCAACTTCTAAGAGATACCAGAGTTCATAGAATATTGGAAGGAACCAATGAAATTATGAGAGTTATTATCGCAAGAGATTTACTTGACAAACATTTACAAAAATAGTGTCTGTATTACCATATTATGTGATATTTTTAATTGTTAAGTTTTTACCTAACCATATATATTTTTGTTAATAAGTTTTGTAAATTAAAATTTGTTTTGCGTTATTTCAGTGAGAAACATATTTTTTAAAAATTAAATTGTAACTTTATATATTTAATATAAAAACAATTTATTTATCAGACGTCTAATTCCGGTACACATATTTATTTACGGATCATCGAAATGTTTTGCGAATAATAATACAATGTGATCCAACAATCACTTCATAGTAAAATGTTGTCAAAATGTTGACTGATTAACATTTGCGACATGAGTTTGTTTGCGGAATAAATCCAATGTCAATGAAGCTAAAAACGCTGGAAAACTGTCGTGTTGTGCGAGATATGTCTGTAACAAATCAGTCAATTTTTCGGAATAACCATTTTTTAATAATTTAATAGTTCCATCGGCTTCCCATTCGAACAGTAGATTATCGTCCGGCGATTCGGCGTAAATGTGGGACAAACGATATATATTTTGCTTAAGCGCGTCGATTCGATATCCCGTTAATATGTAACAAACCTCTCGAAAGTCTTTACTTGTTTTCTTGAAAGCATCGATTATGCTTTGCTGACGCTTTTCAGCCGTACTTAGTTTTTGCTGTAACTTTTCCACTTCGATAGCACTTCTGTTTAAACAAAACAAAAATTACTTATATTAAGATCAATTACCAATTATTTGAAAATTATATTAAACAAAATAATTAAATTACTTTAATCCTTCTTCAATTTTTCGGGACGTATTTTGATCGTTTCCGGATTCTAGTATTTCAATTTTTGCGGTCAGTTTTCGATTCTCCTCAATAAGCTTACGATAATTTTCGATGTCTTGATCTACATTTTGGGAGAAAGGATTGGCGCTATTAATAACGCGATACGATTCGTTAGTGTCGACAATAGGTTTATTAATATTTTCAAGCTCAGCGTTAATCGATCGTAATCTCGTGATTTCATTTTTCAGTTCATTAATCTCGGACTCGAGCTCATTGAACTTTGTCTCGTGTTTCACTTGCTTTAATTCCGTTTCCAACTGTTCGATAAAAGTTTTGTAATCAAAGAGAGTTGTTTCCAACGAAGCGATTCGTTCCTGCGATGCCTTATTTATGTCGATTGTGACGTCATGTTCGTACGACGAAATCAATCGTTTATAGCTTTCTGTTTCTTTGGAAAACAGCACACACTTTCGATTCAATTTCTTGATCATATCCGACTGTTCACTCAATTGCTTCTTATACTCGTTCAACTCGTTTTGCGCGGTTCGCGACAAGCATTCCGATTGGCTCTTCGTTGACATCCTTTCGTTTAATTCGGTTTTAATGGCACCAATTTCCATGCGCAGCGCCACCTCATTCTTTTGCAAAGTCGCGATTTGTTCGGCCACACGACATGGAGAACTATTGGCAAATGTTTCCTGCCATTCATTCAAACGTGTCTGCATTTCATTGTAATTGACTTCCATTTTAACGTTCGATTCAAATTTAATTTGGGCTATGTTTAGCTCAGTTTCCAGTCCGACCAGCTTTTCCAGTAAAGCCATATTCTTACCGCGAACATCATTTAACAGCTCGTTTTCGCGCTTTAATTCCATTTTTTCTTCCTTTATCTTTTTAAGCTCTTGTATCTCGTTCCTCAAAATATCGGTCAATTTCGCGCCATCTTTGTAACATTTTAGTTCATCTTCGAGACGTAAAATATCTAATTTTGCTTTGTTGTAATCCATAGCCACAGATTCGGAATCTCTGGCGCGCGCTAACGCTTCCTCCATATGTTTAGCTAAGATAACTTTCTCCTTATTAAACTTATTGAGTTCGCTTTCCAGTGTATCGATCTTGTGCTGCAATGAGATCAGTTCCGACTGGTGTTTCACTTTAATCGATTCGTTTTCCATTTTCATGTCGTTTATATCGTTAGCGAGAGCGGTATTTTGTTTTTGCAAATCCGTTAATTTCTTCTGATACTTATCGTATTCGTGCGAAAACTCTTCTCGAGCGGTACTCAACTGCGACGACACATCGTCACACTTTTGTTGATTGAATTTTAACTGTTTTTCCAGTTCGAAATACTTATCCTTTTCGCGCGACAATTCGTTATTTAGTTTCTCGACATTCATGTCGTAATCGATTTTCGTGCGCGAATTTTTCTCTCTCGAGTCCGACAACATATCCTCCAATTGCGCTATTCTTGACTTGAGTTTAACAAGTTCTGCGTCTTTAGTGATTGCGCTCCAATCGTTCGATTGGTTCAAAGGACTGGTGACAACGCTTTCCAACTTAGCATTTTCTTTCTCACCGCTGCTTACATTTAATTTATTTGGAGATTGCGATAATTGATCGCTTAAAGAGCGCGTCAAAACACTGTCGGAGTCAAAATTGAGTCTTGTGGACACGGTATTGACAATTGGATCGATTGCGTCCACTTTTGCGGGTATTATCTGCGGATATGGTCTCATTCGTGCCATCGATGATAGCGTTGACGTCGATATGGTTGACACGCGAGATCTATTGGTCATTATCGCAGCGCTGCCTAATAATCGATTGTGGATAATTGATGATGACTTCATTTTGTTAGTGAATGATGTCTGCTTCGGTATATACGATAGTTGATTGAAGCTCGACAACTGCGCAGCACTTAATTGTCTCAAACACAACTTCGATGTTGTCGGCAGACGAAGCCGTGGCTGTTCGCCGCTATTCTTACCATCGGTTTTCCCAGTATCGCGTGATTCCATTCTTATAATATAACAAATTAGTGGTAAATTACAAATAACTAATAACCAATTTAAAAAGACGTCCACACAATAACATTTATTGCGACAAATTTGAAAAAATAGTCAGTTATAGTTTGGCATAAATAAGTAGAGGTGTTTACAATAATTCATATACAGTATATCGATATATCCGTATGGTTAGTGTGTGTATGCGTGCGCTTACAGTGTGCTTATACTCATATGATGTGAGATAACATACTGATAAACAAATGTGTGCCAAACACCAAACACTTAACTTTGTTTAACTAAAATATAATTAATTATATGCAGTAATGTTATATTAAGTCAATACGCAAATTAACTCAAATCTCCATAAATATATGAATGTATGGATTCGTTGTCACTGGAAATGATGAACTCTTCGGCGTTCGACATCGCAAACTCAATGATTCACACGGATATTAGCGATGCCATCAATTTATGTCATACAAACCGAAATGACATGATCGCTGTGGACGTCGATGTCGATGATGTCAACGACAATGACAGCGAAGACGAACGCCAATGCAGTTTTAGTCATCACAACAATAATATTGAATACGCTGTCAGTAATCGTTTAGTGGTAACCGTTGAAGACGAGGAAACATTCAACGAATTGGTTCATTCGGTGACCAATGGTTCCAACGTTCTTCACGACGGATCATCGAATGGCTGTGTGTCCACCAGAATGAGGCGAAGAAAAGCCACTCAACCGCAACGACTCGTTTACTGTGATCTTGACTTTAATATAAGCGAAGAACAGAACTTTAATGTCACCAATGATTTGAATAACAGATTATTAACCGATGATAACACCGAAGACGCGAATAATTACTCGATTGAGATGCGATGTGACGAACAAATTGCGGATCAAAATACGGAACAATTATCCGAACAGATATCGAGTGACATAACGCCGCCAGAAGTTGAAACCAGTGCGACGACCAATGATAGCAAACCGAAATCTAGTAAAGGATTTGAATGCGAAATATGTGGATCGGTTTGGAACAGCAAAACGCGACTTCGATGTCACTACAGAACTCATGGCGCGTCAAAGCACTTAAAATGTGACATTTGTGGTAAGCTTTTCGGTTGGGAATACTCGTGGAAAACTCATATGTTGGCGCACAGCGACGATAATCCTAACAGGTTTATTGGTTAATCTATTTTAATATAAGTTATATTATTGAAAAATAATTAAATTAATGAAAATTAGATGTCCTCATTGTGGTTTGAAATTATTTAATAAGACCGCACTTTCCAATCACATAAAGCGAATTCATGACAATCCTGAGCGACCATTCAAGTGTAGTGTGTGCTCGAAATCGTTTATTTCCAAATCGGAACTCAATCAACACAGTCACGTACATAATGAAGACAAAGTAAACGTTTAATTTGTTTTTTTTATAAATTGATAAAAGTTTTATGGTATAATTATTTTCTATAAAAAGCCATTCATGTGCGAACAATGCGGCAAAACATTCCGAAGCAAAAGCTATTTGGAACGACATTACAGAACTCATTCCGGAGTTAAGCCATTTAAATGCGAATTTTGCGGCAAATTATTAGCCGATAAAACTGGGTTCACCGCTCATATTCGGTCGCATATAGGTTTGTGCTATTTATTTCGTATTATCGTATTAAACGTATTGACTATTATTGCTAAATGAATAAAATATTAAAATATACAGGAGAGCGCCCGTTCATGTGTGATATATGTGGAAAGAAGTACACCATAAAACGTCACCTCACGTCTCACATGATAATTCATAGCGACTTAAGACCATTTAAGTGCGAACAGTGTGGCAAAACGTTTCGATCGCGAACTAATTTTCGTATGCATAAAGACTCGCATTTAGGAATTAAGCGATGGTCGTGCAAGTTCTGCAACCGAACGTTCTTATCTCAAGGAAATATGGCGAAACACGTGAGACGACACATTGGCGAACGTAAGCATAAGTGCGATGTTTGTGGCAAAGCGTTCATCGAGAAGCAAGAGCTAAAAAATCATTCGAAAATGCATGCGTCACAACAGGAGAAGCAAGTGTTTAAAAATTGCGACGAAACCAACGAAAATGTTTTCAAAGACGAGTTACCGCGTTCGCAGTCAGAAGTGTCCACACCTTCTAGTAGTACTGACACTAATATAGATTCCACAAATTTAAACCATTTTCGCGATAATTTAGTGAATGAATGTAATAAATTGATTAGTGATCACGAAACCGACGATAATGTAAATGGTGTGCAATCGAATAGTCACGGATCGCTATTAACACTTCCGGCGTCTTGTTTGCCATCGCTCGCATCCAATCTATGTTTGCCATCGCTCTCTAATGGCCATGCATTGGCAACACTTAATATGGCGCAGACATATCAAAATGTAGATAACAGTCACAATATGGACAATAGCTCAACGTTATCGTTCTGTGATTTTCAGCGAAACGAAACCAATCGAACGTTTTACTCGAACATAAGTACAACGCGTTCGCCGACACCTCACTCGCCGTCGGTTTCATTCTTCTCTAGTCATAGTCAATCGCCATCAGTAGCCATGCCTGCAACTCAGACCCAGTATATCAATGATATTCAACATAATTATCTTCATTGTAGTTTGTGTAGCGGTGTTTATGGAAGTGTTAATAATTTGCGCGAACATCTGATCGAGTTTCATAGAGTGGAACCAGAAAAAGTGTTGGCTATGATCTATTGATGTTTATATAATCATATTTATCGAGACGATAATATAAATTTTTCGAAATATACATAACAAATTAGTGTGAATTATAATAGACTTAATATATTTTATTGTTTTACTTTTTTAAAAAGTAATTTAATTTTTTAGCTCTAAATTTTTACTAAAAAAATTAGAGCTTATCTAATTAGTTATTGGTTTAGAAAATTTCAAATTATTTACAAAAATTTAAGAAAGATTTACGGAAAGCGGAACAAAGCGGAATTAATGGGCTATTATTAAATGTATAATCATGTGTTGTCACAATAATTGTAAGAGATTGGCGTTTGGTATTAACGTTATTGCACTTCAAATATAAGCCAATAGCGATTGTTATTAGTGTTCAATTTACTTAATAATAAGTAACTTAAATTGTTAAAAGGGAACTGAGATAATTATAACGCCTTTTTTATTGATAAGGCATTGAATCGATCGTATTTGTACTCAATTAACGTTTCAATTATATTTACGAAAATAAACACGATATATGCGAATCTGAT
>JAQIXJ010004750.1:0-10336 GCA_034700185.1 Phthiracarus laevigatus | reverse complement strand
GTGGTCATGTTTACTCATGTTTTCATTTTAAAAATTTTTAATTTTAAGTTTTATTTATATTTAGTTTAAAAGGTAGATAAAACAAATAAGAAATTATTAAAAATTAAAATTTTAAATATTATCTATTTTTTAGTTAATTTTAACTAAGTTCAACTAACGAATAATGTTTTTACGTTAACTTATTGGACGAATACGTTAACTTTTTGAAAGACAACCAGTTTTCAAAGTATTACACGTTAACTTATTGAACGCGTACGCTAGCTTTTTGAATCTGTTGCATGCAGAAAATTGAAATTTAAAGTAAAAATTCAATTTTATCAAAAAGAATATAAACTTATAGTTGCGAGCAAACAAAGAGAGCGAGCGAACATTTAATAGCTGAAACTTACTTTACAGTCAGATGTTATGGCACTATTATAGACCATTCACTAACTGAAATTATCTTTAAAAAGTCAGATGTTATGACCGTATCGATCTAGCTTAAATATTGATCGAGAATTCTTTAAGTAACCAAAATTAAAACTACTCTACTAACAATTTATCAACTTAAAATTATTCAAGCAATACTAACTTAAACATTAAAAAATAACTGCAATAAATGTTAACCTTATTTTCCAAAAAGGTGCTCGCAAATATAGTAACATCTTCTAAAATCTATCCTTCTTGTTGGATTTTTTTTGATTCATTTGTTATAAAATCAAATTCGTTTACAAATTAAACTTATGTTGAGACATCGATATTTTTAATCTGAACTTGACAGATATATGGATTTGGCTATGTCCGTCTGTCCGTAGGATGGGCACACAAAAAATGAGTCACTAAATAAAGTATAATTTATTAATCAGATTACTAAATTGTTTTTAATAAATAATTTTTTTTTCATTGGCATATTCAGTTTTAGCCGATTACACTAATCATAAACGCTAAAAATATAAGCAGCTATTAAGTTAAAAAGTTTCAAGCACATTAAAATGAAATACTTTATAAAACGTTCTTACTTCAGTGGTTTAGTAGAAACACGGAAAACTGTTTTATGGAAAAAGTAAAAACCAATTACTTTCCATCATTCCAGATTTTTATCAATATAGATAAAGGATTTATTAAGTCAAATATTTAATAAATTAGAATTATTCTATATCCAGATACTTAAATTAAATTCGAAACTATCATTTAAATATTATTCTAAATAAGCGAAAAATATCTTTAATTATTAAATAAATTAAAAACATATTTGATAAACTTATTAACTTAATTAATGTAAGTTATGCCATATAAATATATATATATGGAATGATTGAAGTTATGGAGTTGGAACATAATACATGTGCATCTAAACTATGAAGTTATTTTTAATTTTAAATTTAGTAGTTAATGTAACATGAGTCTATAATTAATATTAAAATTCTGAACATTTAAAGTTGAATTAAATCCTAACAAATAAACATATACAAGAAACAGTCAATAACAAATTTACCTAATTTAATAATAATTTTAAGGATAATTAATTAAATTTTAATTCATTTTCCATTGTGTTAACATTTAAAACATAATTGCGAATATAATTTCTAGTCAATTACTAGGACTGTAATTCAGCTTTACCAAGGATAGTTGACTGCGCGACCCTCTTTTCCTTAGATATTCCGACACTGCGGCTAAATTTCCGTCACCTGTCTGGCCTGATGTGTCTTAGACAGTCAAGCTGTCTTTCTATCCGGTCCTGTGATGCCGTATAGTTAACATAAACAAAAGGATAAAGGACAGCTTCCCTACTTTCTGCCACTGCAAGCCATCATACTAAGTGGCTATTCGGCACGGTTCGAATAGTAACTAATCGGCACTACTTCTACTTAATAAAACAATAATCGGTACACTTCCATATAATTATTTTATTTCAAAATAAATTAAATCGTTTTTAATAAAACTTTAATTACATTGGATGAGTTTGATCTTATGTATGGTTAGCTTCCCAGGTTATATAAATTTTAACTTACATTTTAATGATCATTTAATAATATTATCATATTTCCAAACTATTCATTGTAAATAACATAACATGATTTTATATTATACATTTCTAATCATAAGTTAATTATTTATTCTCAAAATTTCTTCGAAAACATGGTTCATTATTAATTCATAGTGAATATCATAATCGACACATCAACATTAATTATTTGGACATGAAACGTGAAGATTTTAACGATAAATGTTAATCGTGTTCACAATTTTATTAAATTTTTGTTTATATTATCTACAATAGGTTTTAGAAAAAGTGTTATAAACAAATAAGTTTTAAAACTGCTTTTAATCCGATTATCAAAAAGGTTTTCTCATCTAATTATAATACATTACATTCATGAAAGTTAAATTACAATGTATTATAGTCGATTAACGGGATGTATATCCACAAACATCCGCTTTATTACATAAACTTTTCATCAAGTGACATTGACAAACATTTTATGTAATCTTTGTTTTGTGTGCACTGTCCTTAAAAACTTCATAAGAATATTTCTTATTTCTAATTAATTACTAAATAAAGAAATACGGTAACTCCAGTGCCGTCAGCTAACGGAGTTACCGTATCGTATGGTAATCAAGACATGAATAAAAGAATCATTTTCATTTTTCAAGACTTATTTTATAAATCTCTGATTATGAGAACTATAAGTATAATTGCTAAATAT
Organism: Phthiracarus laevigatus; assembly: GCA_034700185.1. NCBI lineage: Eukaryota > Metazoa > Arthropoda > Arachnida > Sarcoptiformes > Phthiracaridae > Phthiracarus > Phthiracarus laevigatus. Next base: position 7,649 of record JAQIXJ010004750.1, on the reverse strand, counting down.
TTTATTCTTTTGAGAAATCCAAGAAATTAATTCCAAGTAATGATTCTATCAAAAACAAATATTTTCATCAAACTTAAAAATTTTTTTGAAGCCTTTAATGATGCAACTAAAAAAGCTTACAATTAATTAAAAGTAGACTTGACTACTGAAACTCCAATCGAGTTAAAAAACAGTTACAAAAGTATAGAAAATAAATTACTGATTTAAGAAAAAATACTTTGAATGAAAAAAGCGTAAAAACGGGTTGTGCAGTCAGGAGGTTATTTAAATTTAATTTTTAGTTTTTAAATTAAATAAAAGTTTGAATTGTTGCAATATCTTACTTAAAAACAACACATCAAAATGACTTTGATTATTAATAAATAAATTAAACTTAAAGAAAACATTTCCATTTATCTTGGTGAATAATGTTCTAAGATATTAAACTGTTCTTTTTGACATAGTGAAGAATCCTGTTAAGTTGCTTTAAAAGTCGTCTGTTCACAATTATACAATGTATATAAAAGAATAAAAAATTAGAAATTATAATCCATGTTTAAAAATGAAATAACAGAACAATTCCGATTCTGGATGTATTATTTCGTAATCTTGTTTCTCAGCAAAACAAATGATTATGATGTTATAGTTGTTTCTTGTAGTATACCTATACTTATAAAGTTTATAATCAATTCTATATATTATTGCTTTTGGTAAAAATTTGTTAAAGTTATGCAAAAAATTACAATTAATTGACGAAGTTCAATAGAAGCATAATTTTATTTATTAAAAACATATAGAAGTTTCAGGGAATTTGTTCACAGTTCATAAAATGGAATTTGATAAACTTTTTTTGTATAAGACTTTACCTTAGTTTCGATTAATAACAAGATTTTTATCAATGATTCACAAGCTCGCGTTTCTAGAATAAGAAGCGCTAAAGGCTAGCCTTCACGCATTATAAAATCAGAGTTTTTAAATAAGAAACGAATGGTATGTGTATTCTTTTAACTTATGGAAATAGCTGCTAAATATTTCTGTCTGACCATTTGCCGGCCTGTTACAATCTTATATTATTTAATGAAATCGTTTTGTTTATAAATAAAGGAAATTAATCAGAATATGAAAAAAATAAACAAAAATTATGGAATTGAAACATTTCAAATACCATTAAAATGGTCATAAAATACATCACAACTATTACATTCTATGTCTCTTTATCTCAATTTAGCGAAGTGCAAAAAAATTTAATCAGATTAGTTTTTCTTTAGCATACTGTATAACTCAGTATAAAGTAGTTATAAGGTAAGGTATCATGAATGTGTAAAAGAAAAACGAATGGATGACGAGTGGCGCAAACATGAACAACAGCGTATTACTTTGGCTCATGAACTAAAGTGACTATCGCTAATGTCATTGCAGCTAGAAGAACAATCTCGAATTGTTATTAAAATTGACCAACTTCAGAGTTCAACTCATGTAATGGACTTTGGATTGAGTCTTGTATCAAAAACTTCAACAGTTTTAATCATTACCATATTACAGGGATATCTCAGCAAACGAAGTTACAATTATGAGTCAACAAAACGGAAATGTTTTTGATGAAGTTCCTGAACAATTGATGGGATTAAAACCTTTGGTTTAACGAATGGTATGTCCACGAATAAATTTTATTCAAATTCCATCTCTTGGTCGCGACTAGCAATATGAACTGCGAGATAACTTTGTAAACCAACCTATTTCCGTCGACATATCTTTAAGTGTTATACCACGTGCTTTTGATGACATGTACACGGTCGAAATCAAACTTAAACGCATGATGCAGAATAAGTCATATTTTAGGTTTGAGACAGTAAGACCAACAGTTATCTATAATGCTGCGAAATTTTTGGTAAACACGCCGTTCGTATTTAGAAGAAATTTCAGACACATGGATAAACGATCATAATTTGGCTATCGAACACTTTGTAGTGAATGATGAGGATGAAAAAATTGTAAGTTCTAAAGAATGTGAGTCAATGGAAACAGAGGCCATCGAATGGAATGAGGTGCAGGAGCCAGTAAACATCACTTCGAACGATACTTTATGGAAACATAATAACGCTATCGCATTCGCACAAGTGGAAGGAAGATATCCATTGTCCATTTTATGAGATAAAAACGCAAGGAATATCATTTTCCACTATAAACTGTGGACAAGCGTTATCATTACACCTTAGAAAAACAAGGTCATCGGGTAAAGTGACAGCCGGACCAAGCCGGATATTAAACCAAGAATTTGTTGGTAATCTTTGTAATTTCGACGACGGATATAAGTTTTTACGTGTGGATAGATCGCCACCTGTGACTGGAACGCGCGTAATTAAGAAGTTTTAGCTATGATTGGACAGCTTGGTGTACCAACACTGTTTGTCACTTTTTCTGCAGCTGAAACCCGCTGGAAAGATCTATTAGTTATTCTGAATAAAACTTTTCGCAATGAAGACATTACAGAATCAGAAGCAGAAAGTATGAGTTACAATGATCGCAGTGATTTAATAAGTGCCGATCCAGGTACCTGTTCTAGTTACTTTGATAAACGAATTCGTGAATTGTTTCGTGTTATTCATCATCTGATAGGACCTTTCAAAAACCAACCAATAACCGATTCTTAAATAAGTGTGGAGTTTTAACATCGAAGCAGCCCTTATGTACATTGTTTACTATGGTTGGGTGGTTCTCCAATCTATTCAAAATACGATCAATCATCAATTGAAAAGTCCATTAGCTTCGTAGACAATTACATTACTACTGACAGCTCATCTATTGATGAAAAACTAATCTATTGGATTACAAACACATCAACACTCGTTATCATGCAAACGTTTTCTGGGTGATACAATCACGTGCAGGTTATCGTTCGCACAGTATCATTTACCATCGATACTAAATTTGGAACCGCTCATAAAGGAAGAACGTTCTGACAAGTACGATGAAATGCATAAAGACCTCACGAAAGCATTGGCTGTAATTGATAAAGAAAAGCTTGACATTAGTTTTGATCATTTCCTGAACGAAATTAATTTTAATTTTGAGCAATATATTTATGTAATACGATTTTAACTTAAAAATACAAAAGTTGTCATGAAATGCAATGTAAAAGATGTTCGAGTCGATAGTTTTAATCCGGGAATACTAAGATTGCATTGCAACAATATGGATATCAAGGCAATTCATGACCCGTATAGCTGCGTCCAATACATCTTAAATTATCTTAATAAGCCTTATCGTGGTATGTCAAAACTCTTTAAAGAAGCTGTCGAAGAGGTTAAAACTTGTAATTATATTAATCGCGAACGACTGAAAATAATTAGTGATCGGTATTTGAACGCGTCAGAAATATCAGCACAGAAAGCGTTGTATCCTTTAATATCGATGGATTTGTCAAGATCTAGTCGTGGACAAGTTTTTATTAACACTTGTAATGTTAATAAACGTAACAGAATGGTTAAAGCTGAACGAGAATTATTAACGATGGATAGCGAAGCCACAGATATTTACCAAACTGATTCAATGGCCTTTAACATTCTTCGTCCGGATTGCTTTAAAGATCTGTGTTTAGCTCATTTAGCTGCAATGTACAATAGGAGCAAAAGAAAACAAACTAAATTAAAATCTAATATAAATGTCGACGTTAATGAAGACGAAAAACCCGATAAAAATTTTTTGGCGAATTTTATGTATTGAAAATTTGTGCCGGTTATTTGGAAAAAAGAAACAAATCTAAAGTTATTCGATATTGTAGATTTAACGTTAAGAATGACGAAAATAATTTCTATAGAGCGCAAAGTCAACTTTTTATCCCTTATTTTGGCAAACAAAATGAAGTCATAAATGTTGACGTCAAGAAAAAATCCATGAAAATATAATAAGAATTAAACAAAATTCCGCAAAATAGACTTTCAACAAAGGTTCAACAAACAATTTTGAAGATACATTTCCAGAAAATGAACTGGATCTCAAATAAAATAAAGACAATACAATCGAAAATCCTAACGAATACTCAGTGCACTCAATTGATAATTCTAAAAGCGTAAGCCTTGGTCAAGATATCTGTAATGAGTTGCCAAAAAACAAATGCGATAAATTTTTAACACCCAAATATCAACCAGAATAAGTTTAATTAAAACTCATGAGATCTTTGAATGTTAAACAAACTAAATATTGTTTGGAAATGCCCAATCGAGTGTAAATTAGTGAAAATTCAATATCTAACGTAATCTTTGGTGGCGCAGGCCTCGGAAAATATTGTTTGATTAACGCGATATTTCTGACAATTCTTCTATGTTACAATTCAAAACCTGGAGCTGTCCCAGATAGTATCAAAGTTTTACTATGCACCCCACTTGCAAAAGCTAGCTTCAATATTGGTGGCATTACATTGCACTCTAATTTTTCGCTACCTGTTAGTTAGTGCAAAATTGATATGAAGAAACTGACCGACGATTTACGGAACACAATCTATTCTAAACTTGCAGAGTTAAAAGTATTTAAAATCGATGATATATCAATGGTTAGCATTGCAATTTTCGAACTAATAGACATGCGTCTGAGTGACATATTTAGAACAACAAAATCATTTGGATTTGTTTCGGTAATTTGTTTCGGCAACTTCCATCAGTTGCGACCTGTTATAGATAGATTTGGTAGCGAGCTAAGGAAGAGAGGGAGCGACAATATTCTATCTGAAATATAAACAGAAAAGTCAGATATTATGACCGTAACGAGCTTGTTTTAGGAATATATTTGCTATAAAAACTGTAAATTAGTTTTAATACTAAATAAACAATATACAATCAAGTTTTGCTTAAAATTAAATTGGCTGTACAGAACATATATGTTTCAAAACTTTATAATTGTTTGCAAATAATCTTTTATTTATTAAAAATAAATATTTATATAATTATATTTCAATGTAAATAGTGATTATAAAGATGTTTTAAATATTTTTTATATGCAAAAATATACACATTCTATTTATCACTTGAATAGTTTTCACAGTTATATAATTTACAAAAATCCTAAATTTATTTTGTTAAATGTAATTGCTAAAAATTTTTATTCAATTAAAACCATTTTGAATTCAAATATGTATTAAAAGACAATGTAAGTTCAATACCTTTAATATTGCTTGATGCATAATATACCTTTAATGCATTTAAAACACTAATTTCTTGCCATATTTTATTTAAGATTTACTTCTTGTTTCATTTAAATTTATATAATATAATTAATTTAACTTATTGAGAATAAACAACATTTTATTAAGTTATTTTAAATTTATTTTATACTGAAAGCTTTTACAGTTGATTAAAAACTAACTACTTAACTACAAATACCTTTCAATCTTTTTTCCATGTTTTTATATAATATTATAATGAGGATTATTAATAATTTTATTTAGGAGATAAAACACAAACCTTTCTTATTTTTAAACGAAACTTAAACTTAAGTTATTCTTAAATATTATTACTAATTCCCACATATTACAGATAGCTAGAAAAAAATTGCCTCGAGAATTACTGAGCAAAGCTGAATCTTGCAGACTTTATATAGTTCATTACTCAGATGCCTCAGGTTGAAACTTGTTGTTCTTTAACTTTCAAATTTTAATGTTGCTTTTCTTTTACTTTACCTTTTAAGTTTAATTCGAAATAAGGTTGTCTTTTAATTTTTCTTTTTGTTTTCTTTTTAATTTTGCTTGTATTTTACTTCAAGCTTGCTTTCCAATTTTAGGTTTATTTTGGTAATTTTGCCTTTTTTCACTATTTATCCATTATTTTATAATTTTTCATACTTTTGACTAATTATGTGGCTTTTTTGACCATTTTTATGCCCGTTTTTGCCAATTTATTGGCCTTATTAACATGGAATACCCTTTTATATAATAAAAATATTTTATCGTTTAAAATACCTTAATTAGAAAAAGATATCTTTTAAATCTTCTATATAGAATAAAAAATCGCTTAAAATCCCTTAAATAGAATAATAATTCATTTAAAATCGCTTAATTAGAATAAGACTGCGGATAAACAGACAGACGGACGGACATACATATATCTGTCAAAAGTCAGATAAAAAATGAAATTTAAATACGATTACTTATTTGCTCACTTTAAACAGTTGAATTTTGGATTTGTACAAGTTTGGATAAAGACTTTATACAAATTGTTATCATACCAGTTTCTCTGTTTAAGGACATTAGATTAAAGTATAGGAGTCAAAATTTAAGAAAGTCATTAAAAAGAATAACATTCAAAAATGTCCAAATTATGACAAAAATTAACCAAATTGAAATTAATTTGATCAATACTGTCTTAACATTGGTTAAGTCATGAATTTTAATTTGTCAAAAATGACAAAAGTTTTTTAAAAAATCAGTTAAAAATGGTCAAAAGACAACCTCGTGGCACAAATTGTTATAAAAATCCCAAATTTGAGTTAATAGCTGTGTTAAGCTTATAAATTATAATAAAAGAACACATTATGGCACACACATTTTTATACCATTAAAACTATACCTTTGTTTTGACTTCATGTTAAAAGTTGACATTAATTTGTTGTTTGGATAAAATAACTATTTTAATTACTTATACGCGACATACCATTCTTTACTCAAATTTTACACATTAATAACAATTTGTGAAACAAATATAAGTCAATTTTAACTAATGTTTTACAATTTTTAATCATTTTTAACCCAAATTTTAGTCTGTTTGGTCTTTATTAAAGCTAACTTTTACCAACCTTTAGCACGTTTTTTATTTTCATCTGCCAAAAGAACTGAATACATTTTCGATTTTAATCAAATAAATTCCATAATTGGTCTACCGTTTTTCATCTTTTATAAAACCTAGTGACTTTTTTTAGTTTCGTCAAAAAGGAAATGATCTTTCTTGTAATTCAATGTCCATAAAAACTCGAGCCCATAGGTCATACTTACTTCTAAGTCGAAAATCTTTACAATGCTGTACTGTTTAATACTCATTTTAGTAGCAGTTATATTTATATATGTTTACTATTTTTTCATGCAATATATTGAAGTATTGATAACAAAAAAAATTGCTTAGTAACAAATTTATTTTAAAAAAAGATATACAGATTAAAGTTTTATATTATTTGTTGTATTTTAAACAAGTTCAATCAAAAAAGGTTTTGTTACTTTATTTATATAACTATTCGGATTATTCAAAATAAGCAATGCATTTCTGTCTACAAACACTAAATGTAAAATATTAGATGAACCAATTATTAGGCCAGTAATGTTAATAATAAATAAAATTACTATCAACATCAGTAAACCACAAAGAATTATTTTAGTGCATTAACTTTTAAAAATTGCGACTTCCATTTTTTTGATTAATTTTTATAAATTAGTAATCACTGTTTATAAACTTTATTAAAACATTTAAAAAAAGATTTTCAAATGTATTCATTTCTTCAACCGATTTAAAACCTGTAGAAAAAACTTTTCCAGTGTGATGTATAGTGAATATTTTTTCATTAAATCTAAATTTAATAGCTGGAAATAACTCAGTTTCATATGATGCTGAAAGCGGATTCATTTTTGCAATTTGTATTAAATCCAAACTCTTATAACTTATTGCACCACATATATTGTTCACTCTATAGTC
>JAQIXJ010004749.1:0-10336 GCA_034700185.1 Phthiracarus laevigatus | reverse complement strand
TCTTTGGATTGTACTTTCTGTACTTTCAAACCACCTAAACCTCCATTAAACTAATTTATTTAAAAATTTCTCTATTTTTTGGCGAGTCCCTCATTAGAATTCCTATAATTTTTCTGCTCATGGAGATATCCTATCTATTACCGTTTGGCCAGAAAAACTGCACAAAAAATAGGTCTTGTAAAATTAATATATATAGATTTATATGAGTGAGCGAGTGAGCGACTATTTACGACTAAACCTTAAAGTCAGCGTTATGAACATTTCAATATGTTCACTGGAAAACTTAATAAAAAATTAGATATTAAAATATGCGGCTCTTTAATGGTTCTGCATATATTGTATTTTACTAAAGCACTTTATTAGTAACGTGCATAGAGTTGAGTGCGTTTGCGGATGTGTGCGGGGTTTTCTATAATTTGGGACAAATACTTCAGCGCTGGTCTCTAGTGTTTAACGAATCTTATCAATGTGTTCGCTGTTCGTTGTTACAGTACCGTATAAGCTAACATTACATTAGTGATTGAAAAATATTAGAATTTTGCACACCACTAGCGGTTAAAAATAAAAACCCATCCTATTAACGTTCGATTATCGGTGCTATTTTCAAATCCCTCTCACGCTCCTCGTTAATGGAGTTAAATTTTTAATCACTAGTAGTTCACTACACTACATATTTAAAATATTTTCAACGAATGTTGATTTACATAACTTTTCTCGTTGACTAATTAAATCTAAAACAATAATTATTGTATAAATTGGTTTATTTATAATTAACTAACCTATTTTATGCGATAATTATTGCTTGAAGTTGCACTAAATTAGTGAACATGAAATATTAAGTGAATTAACAAGTGATGCTAATTTTACATGTTTAAAGAGCAATTCAGTTCAGCAGCTTTTTGATCATTTGGTAAATTATAGACATTGTTTTGATTAATCAAAAGCATTCAACTCGTTTATTAGCTTAAAATTTTAATTCTAATTTTGTTTAAAAAACTTTCATAATTGAAATGAGTTAAAAATTTAATTATTTAATTGATAGATTAAGATAAAATGCTGTAATTGGATATAATTTTTTTAATATCCTTTACCAAAAAAGTGGTTAATGATTAGCTATCCAAAAAGTTTTTTTTATATTTTAAACAAATTACGAGAAGTTTCAATTAGTTTTGAAGGACACATCAAAAACTCAGATTAAATAGTTATTACCAATGTTTGTGACTTTGAACATTTATTTTTTTCAGCTCATACGTAGCATTTTTAAATTCGCACATTAATTTTCACTTACTAATGAATTAATACCAACAAGAATTTGTTTTGATATTGTTAGAATGTTAAACTAATGAAAATATAATTAACATATTTATCAAATAAATAAATTTTCGCGTAAAAATTTAACGAAAAAATTGGGTTATAAATTTGGTCCTCTTTTCATAGTACTATTCTTTGTTTATTTAAGCTTCCAGTTTTTAAACGATTAAGCTCTTAGTTTCCAAAAACTAACGCGAAAAGTAGCTTAAAATGCCAATAAAAAATATTTTCGTAAAATATCTAAAAACCTAATGTTATGGAACTCTTTATTACTTGAAAAAAACTATAGCTTACACGATGAGCTTTTTTAACACACGGATGCGTGCGGTTGAGGAAATATCTTTAATATCATTACAAATCTCGAAATCTTAAAACAAAGAAAAAACTGTTCGTTTGTATTTTTTGCGCAGTGAACTATTGTATTGACAAGAGTATAAATCTTTTAAATGGTTTAATTACTTTGTTAGAAAACACTGTAAATTGTAAATGAAAAAACAAAATTGAGTTGAAAGAAATCGCAATTTAATGTTTTAACAGCGAAAATAAATAATATATATAATTATTTCATTAAATCGGTAACAAAAAATCAATAAAATTATATACTATATATAATTAATTGGAATTATATAAATTTAATCGAATGAATAGTATCGGAATAAAAAGGTTTCTTTAATATAAATATATTGTAACATAAAATAATTGCATTTTATTTTTCTGTTTGGGTAAAAAAATATTCATCGATGCGATCTATTTTGAATTGTGATTTTATAATAATACTTTTAATAATAAATCTGTTTCTATATATTACTTGGTAACATGTAATCGGTTTGATAAGTGGAAACTTCATTTTAATAGAAATGGAATAAATTTAAATGATATATTTTAGGTTTTTTTTAATTCGACCAAATGGTACGTAATGATTGCGTACGAACAAAATACCAGTTAATATAAATCACCAAATCAATGAAATGAGACATTTTTCAAGCAAATGTCTGAAAAAATTATGTTAACTCTATTATCATTGGTCGTAGATAAAAAAATTAGGTTAAATTAATAATTGATTGAATATAGCTTAAATTTAATTAAAGCACTTACAAAAATAGTATAGTTAAAAAAATTATTTTAAATTTATTTTAAATAGTTTAAATCTTTTGCAACTCTTTATGTTTTTTTTTGATTTAATTTTATTTATATTATACCAATACATTATTTATATATTTTTTTCTTTTTAAACTAATTTTTTAGCACACTTTTTAATTGTGTCGATGGTTGACCATAACCGTGCTTTTGTGTGCGGATGATGGGATAAAAAATCACGTCGAACTTATCTGTATCGTGTAGTAATAAATACTAGCTTACTTTCAGATTTAGAAAGTGAAGATTTTTGAATGTTGCTTTCGCGTGTGATTTTTGGACCTTCGCTTTCATCTTTACTCATTTTTTTGTTCGCTTTTTTGTGAAACTTATTAAATATATTAAGAGAAAAGGATAAGACTTCATAGCGCATTACGTTATTTGTCAAAGAAAAAACAAATTTTCCCGAAACTACAGTTACTGTATTAGTAAAGTTAGTTATAGATGAGGATGCTATTAACCTTTGAAAGTTGGATATTAAAAGAATCTTGGTGTTATAATCACAATTTTTTAGTATTTCAGATACTAACATGATATTACATAGGATGCAATGTACTGTTTAGCTTTTGTCAAAAGTCTATTTTTCTTCTTTATGTTTTAAAAATAAAATTTTATATATTCTTTTTAACTTTAAAAGCGTTATTCAATACCTATTATTCGAAGTTAAATCCGAATATAACTGTAAAGCTTACAGTGTAAACCAGTCTGATAATTGCATACTAATTTTACATTGCAATTTATACTTCTTTAAAACTTTTTTTTATGAATAACCATTATAAGTTGACTTTTCTATAAACAATTTTATGCGTCATAAAACTCATTCTTACGAGCACTTTTAAATATTTTCACGAGTGGTATACCTGTTTAAACGTCAAACTTAAACTTAAATGAAAACGTTATTTTTCTTTAATCGTTAAAAGCGTAAAAAATTGATCATTATAAGTGATATACGGTTACATTTGTGTCAATATTTATATCTACCGTATATACCGAAAGCACTATTTTATACTTCCTGTTTGAATTTGTTTGCCGAAAGTTATTTTTAATATTTGGTAATTATATAAATAAATCTCTTGAAAGACAGCATAACTAAAAATCATATCTTATAAAAAGAGTTTGATTCGAGAACAGGAATTTTATTTATGAAAATATCTTTTTTAAAAACATCAAGTTTTCTTCTTTAATACCGTTTTTAATACTTCATTGCGTACACTATTTTGGAAACAAAAAACTTTTTTTTGCAGCGCAAACAAAGTTTTGAAGAAAAGAATTGAGTGAATAAATGAAAATAATTAACAAATAGTTTTTCTTATTCATACTATTTAAGCAACGGTTCAGTAAGCAACTGATTTATAAATACGTTATTTAGCGTCGGTATACGGCCATACGCTACAGTGTTTCGACAGATTTAAAAAAAACATATTTTAGCCCAAAGGGTCTGTGCATATGTGAATGGGTAATGATGTTCGGCAGAAAAATATCTAATCATAACGTTTTTAAATTTATATATTCGCTTGTGTAGCGTATGAAGTTCAATAAAAAATAATGCTATAGTGTTCTTGAGTTTTAGCTACGCTTCTATTGAAATGTGTGCCTAACGTTTCGGTTCAATGATCAAACTACAAACTCCGCGTAAAACAGTTAATTCAGTTTACTCTTCGTTTAGTTCGTATACTTCAGAAGCAGAGCAAACGCAGTTTAGTTTGTTTAGTTCTTCAAATAAACCGTTATAATTTCGATAAATGATGTGATTTATGAGTTTGAAATTGTTTTTCCCGAAGTTATGATTTAATTTTGTTGGAAAATATTTTTTTTGTGCATAGCTTTTGTCCATACGAATTAATGCTTCTGTGGTGTTAGCATATTAATAAAAAAGTCAAATTTAGTTTTCATCAAACCACTCAAACCAAAAATTTGTAAATAACGCCTGAGATAAATGGCTCATTCCAGGGATTTCGGCAGAAGAGAGTTTAATCGACGCCGAATTAGAATCAAAAACAAATGGGAAGTTGTTCTGGTTTTGGTTGTGGTCGCCGCTGGTATTGTTATAACAACAGTGGCTGCTATTAAAGCCAGAGGTATTAAATGTGTTTTTAATTACTCTTTTTACGTTTAATACAACATTATTATGCATATCATATATGCTTATCATAATATAATATTCATTATTGCATGTATTATGTAATACATGTAGTAATTCTCATTCAATTGGTTATTATTTAATTTTTATTATTTCTACAATAATAGAGTTCCTTTTATTATTAGTTCATAAATATGATTTGTTAGCATTTGTTCGGAAAATTAAAACATGTTTTTAACATATATTTTTAATAAAGGATTTTTTTTTAAATGTCCAAAACGTCAAAAAAAGAGAAAAAAGAATAATAATATATCGTGACATATCCACATTTTTTATATATGTGTGTCAAACCAAAAAAACAAATTACTATTTATATTGCAATAAAAATTAAGTTATTACCTTTTTAAAAAAAATTATTTCATTTATTCTGACCTTTTTATTCATTGAAAATAATTTATTTACAATAGAATGCATTATTAGAAGAAATTAATTATATTTTTTAGGTGTGTATCAGTTTTTTGGGTAGTTAAACTGAAAAAATAAGTTATTTTCAAAAGAGAAACTTATTTTCATACTAATGTGTTTAAAATATTTTAAGAAGTAATTAAGAATAGTGATGGCAGAAAGCTCATTTTTCTTGAGCTTGAGCTTACTTATTTATGAAAAGGCTTGATGTTTCAAATTTATTAAAAAAATATCTTTTATCATATGTTTTTGCATTATCCAAATTTTAAGTCATAGTAATTAGTAAAATCTCACTTACATTAACTCATTAAATTGAAATTAAGATTAAGTTTTTTATTGTTTCTCAAAAACAAAAAAATATTTCATTGATGTACGCGATACATGTATGAAATTTTTGCCTTTATTGAATATCAACACAAACTCACAAAGCTCACAGGTTGAAGATTGAGCTTAAACTTACAAATCCAAGCTCTTCAGATTGTGAGCTTGGAGCTCAAGATCTAGAATAAATTTTTTATTCGAGCTTGCATTGGGATTGAGCTGGCTTTATGAGCTTGAGTTTTCTGCTATCATTATTAATTAGGAATCTAGTAATTTAAATTTCAAGCAAAAGTCACATTGAGTTTTAAATTAAATTCATTGAAATTACAAACATAAGACTACTAAACAGATCGAATGGTCTAAATGTCTAAATATTTATTGTAATGCCAAAAACATATTCTATTTATTTTTAAAAAATTGTCAATTTAAATATTAAAAAATTAATTAAAATAAAAACCAAGCAAAATATAAAAACAAAATAAAAAATAATTTATTTACGTAATATATAATATACGAGAATATTTTTTACAATTTAGTTTAGTTGTCGATAATTATGAATTATCATAGAAAGTATTTAGAAACTCATTTTAAGGTATATGTAATTTTTTGGGACTATTACTTAATATTTGCAAAAATGACAATACACTAATTTGTATTATTATATTTTAGGTTTTTAAACAAAGTAAACTTTGTTATAAAAAAATTTTACTTGTCTAATATTTTAAAATTTTCTAGAATATCCAATAAATATAAATAATTAAATAAATTTTAAATTTAGCTTAAAATTTACTCTATAATGTCAACGCCCAAACTTTAAAATTTATTTATTTATTTATATTTATTGGATATTCTAGAAAATTTTAAAATATTAGACAAGTAAAATTTTTTTATATTTGGGCGTTGACATTAAAGGGTAAATTTTAAGCTAAATTTAGGTATATATTTATCTAAAATGGTTTAATTAAGATATATAATAATGTAACTTATTCTTTCATACTGTATAACTTATTCAAACTTTATTAAAATGAATAATTAAGAAGTTTCATATTGTCATACTGTATAAACACATATAAAAAATGGGATTAATTACACAATAATTATTATCTGTCAGAAACTATGAATAATTAATTCTTAGGAAAAACAGATATACTTAATTATTTTTGTTTTTTTTGAAATCAGAAATAGAAGTTATATTAAGCTCAGTTTTGATTTCAATTCTAAAAACCAAAAAATTAAGAAAAATAATTTTCGTGTTGCATTTATTAATTCTTAAATCATGGCGTTTAATTTATTGCAATGCACATTTCATAACTATTATATCCATATTTTTGATTTTAAAAATTAATGTACAACAGATGTACGAAAGAGAATACACTTTTTTTACTAAAATAGGAATTATAATTATAAAGATCTTATATATATATCTAAAAACTGGATTTTGAGAAGATTGTCCGAATTTAAGAGATATAGCAACATAAATTAAAAAATTTGTTAAACTCATCATATTTAACGTTTATTTTAAACTTTTCCACTTTCAATCTTTAACTAAACAAATAAAATAAAATTAAAAATTAAATAGTAGATACAAGACAAAAAATATCAAAAATTGTCAAACAAAACCGATAGGTTACCATTATATCATACTTTTGTAAAAATAAATTCAATAAAACGTGTTAGACTTGTAAACGGGCCCACGATTTGTCGGGCCCGCGATTTGTCGGGCCCACTCGGACCCCGACATTTTCCTCGGGCGGGGCCGGGTTCGGGCCTAAAAGCATAAATATCGGGCTGTATCGGGCCTTAGGGAAAACATCGTACTAAATCGGACCTTTGAGTCAATTATGATGAAAATTTTTATTTAACAATTTGATTGCTTAAACGAATTTTGTTAATTTCTATTAATAAAATTAAAAGTACTAAATAAAATCATGTAATACAATAAAAAGCAAAGTTTTTATCATGTAATTAAGCTAATACTTAAAATAAAACGAGTTTTGTTCATCGGGCCTATTCGGGCCGGGCCAAGTCGGGTTTATGTTTTCTCGGGACAGGTCGGGCTTTAATTAATTTAAATTAGTCGGGCTCAGGCCGGGCCTCAATCTATCGGGCCAATGTCGGGCTCGAGCCTGAAATTTTCTATGTTTCACAAGTCTAAAACGTGTCATCTAAAATCAAAAATCGGAAAAGTTTTTATAATCCCTAAAAAATTTGGGAATTTTAAATTACGACAATAGAATGTCCCAATATTGTTTGATTTTTAAAATAAAATATATCAGTATGTTCGGAAAATTTTGCAAATTTTGTTAGAAAAATCATAATCTTAAATATAACACAGCCCGAATTTTTCTATTGCAATTTTATAATAATTCACATAAATTAGAGCTATTGATGAGGATGGTATTGCAGAGTTTCTACTTTAAGGTGGAAAGAATAATGCATCGAATACTTGAGAAACATTTCAAATTAAAATAAATCATTGCCACTGCACAGTAAAACTTTTAATACTGTAGTTATTTTTGGAAGGAATTTTACAGGATTCGACCAAATTATTTTGTAGATAATTTATTGATTATTAACAAAAAAAATCAATTTTTTAAAAAATACTAAAATAATTTTCTATTGTTAGAAAAGCGTCAATTGTCGACGAATACGGAAAGCAAACAACAGCCACAGGTTAACATAAGCAAACCAACCGTTTCTCAAGTTGACGAAGTTGTCACTAGTCATTCATCAACTCATATACACATTGTCACACCATATCCTCATAACAATCCAAAAAATAATAATAACTCCAATAAGAAAATATCGCTACAATTAAATAATAGTAGCGGAAGACATACTAAACACAACGATTTTACGCCTGATTACGACGTTGAATACGACATGATAAAGACTCTGAGCGATGAATACACTGCTATGGCTTCCGAATCAGTGGAGCATATTCCCAAAAATAACCATGAAATGTACGTAAACCATGACGGATTGCCGGGATTTCCTCCCCCACACGGAGCTATCGCTGATTTTGCTTCAAACGCCGAGTTAGCAGCAGAAGGAGCTGGTTTTATTATCGATACGTCGCCCACTATACCACCCATACAGTTGAAACTCGTTAAAAGCAATAATAATCAAGTTGATGAAAACTCGCAAATAACTTCGGCTAAAGATGATTTTAAAAATAATATAAATAATAACAATAAAATTGTGGCCAATAATAACAAAATAAAACTTATCCCAGTTTTTGCTGACCCCTTACCGTCACACGAGTCGAACAGCAATCAGTTAAAGGGTCAACGAAAATTAGCGGACGCTAATAAAGATGGTGCGAAAATAGCAATACCGGTACAACTACTTAATTCGCGAATAACTGTAAAAAAAGAAAAACGGCCAAACGTTATGCCTCAACAGGCGTCTGAGATAAAAAATTTATTGCCTTCTATCGAGTCAGCCATCCGTACGTTAGGCTTACAGTTAGGCGAATTGGCTCATCCTATTGATTACAATATTGCGTCACTGCCTGCTACTAGAATTCAATTACCCATTAGACGATTTATTATTCCGAATCAGAGACGTAAGAGGACTTTGAAATATTTGAAGCACACAGAAATCAGGAGAAAACGGAACGCTAACAACATTGTTTCGGAATCAACTGAAAAGTTTTTCAATATAAAAAAATCGTCTAATAATAACAGTTCGCCACATCTAACAAACAATTTGAAAAATCATATAAATTCCCAAAAAGACTTAAAACCAGAAGAGTCGCGTTTTCAATTGTTTGACGAATCATTATTCCGATCAGAAGATCGAGAGGATAGCGATTCCGATGAGGACAGTGACGAACATATATCGCCACTATTTAATTTCGATGACATGGAAAACCGATTCACCGCTTCTCTACCATCCGATGAACACAAAAACAAACACGAAACGCAGCAGAACTACTATACCGGTGAGAGTAGAAAACAGCAAAATTACGGCATATTAGGCAGCGGTAACTTCGAGATAATACGCGGCGGAATATACACCGACGAAGAATCGGCCACTAATAGTATACCGCATTACCCGAAAGATAAGACTCAGCAAACGAATCGGAAATCGGCGCACAATTCGCCGCAAACTATGCAACAAGACTCGCCTGATAGTAATAGCAATGGTGATAATAATGGTAATAATTATAACGAAGACGATGATTTAAATCAGTTCACTGCACCATTTAATTTTGACTTTTTCTCGGCAAATCCAGTGCTAGGATTTCAAGGATACGACAATTTTGGTGCGGCAAGCATTGAAAAGTTAGACGAAAACCAAAATTCACGGAAAATTAATGCTAATCCGGATAAAGACCAGCGGCGGAGATATTATGATTCACACTCAGCTGCTTCTAATTTATTTTCAATATTTACCGATAAAGATCTTGATGCTGATTCTTAGAAATGGATTTTTATATTAAATTTATATTTTTACATAAGTTATAAGTAATCTGTACTAATTTTCATATCTCAAAAATATATTTAATGCCATATTTAATAGAAGACGTATGCTTGAAAATGAATATTAAGTATTAATTATTTAACATACTCGTTGGTTAATTTTTTAATAATCCTCAGGACCTAATCTATCCTAGGGTTAGAATAACCTACTTTACCTTTAGGCTTATAAGTTACGATTGCAAGAAAACACCAGTCAATATTTTTACACTGCCACCTAAAATTGTCTGGATTTTTTAAAGGTTCATAATAACGATTAATGTGCAGCTTAGATAAAATTATTTACAAAATTTTCGCCTCTGAATTAACACGATAGTTATTTTCAACTTCTAAGTGAATCCGCCACTAGGTTTTGCAAGGTTATTCAATAATATTTCTGGATCTCAATTTCTTTTCAATGTTATAAGATTAAACCCACGAATAATCATTGGACATTTTTTGGAAATTATTATTTTTTGATCGCATTAAAAATAAATTTTAGTTCCCGGATTCTATTCCCGCTTTTGGTATATTTTTGTTCCCGGTTCCCTCCCGTTTTGAC
>JAQIXJ010004748.1:0-10337 GCA_034700185.1 Phthiracarus laevigatus | reverse complement strand
GTTCAGATGTTAACCAATTTTGTCTATTTTTGACATTTTTAAGACTGTTTTCATATAAAAACGGGAGATCCCGTTCCTTATTTTAGCCTTATTTTGGTAATTTTTGATTTGTTTTTTCAATTTTTATCTATTTTTTGCTAATTTTCCCCATTTTTGTGGCCTTTTTAACCATATTTAAGCCACTTTTTTAGCATTATTAACGTGGAAATCTCTATTTTAGAATATGATATCTTTTAAAATCCATTAATTAGAATAATAAATCGCTTAAAATCCTTTAGTTAGAATGAGAAATTGGTTAAAATCTCTTAATTAAAATAAAGGTTAAAATCCCTTAATTTGAATAAGAGTGCGGGCGGACGGACGGACGGACGGACATACCCAAAACCATATATCCGTCTAAAAAGTCAGATAAAAAATACATTACTTTTCGTAATATGTGCAGCTATTTTGTAAACATTTAGTATATATGTATTATTTGATATCACTTAAAATTTCGTTGAATTTAATGTCAATTCTTATAAATATTATGCGGTTTCACATTCCTTGATTATGTATAAATTTTGTATAAATCTATCTTTGTTTAATTAAATTTAAAATATTTATTATCCAGTTATTGGCAGTTATCCAATAAATTTTAAATATTTATAAAATGGATTTTGATCTTTAATCTAATAAAGAGATTTTATATTATTTTTTATTTTAATTAAGGACTATTCAGGTCAAAAATTTCAAAAAATAGTGTCAAAAAGAACAGGATTATATTCAATATGGTCACTAAAATTTTCAAAAATTGGCAAAATTGTGTCATAAATAGGAAAAAATTAGGTCAAAATGTACATAAATTGTTAAAAAGTGCTATAATTGTTTCATATAGGCAAAATTCGACCTAAAAATGGTTAAAGCAACATTGGAATCTTTCGCTTTTGCTTTTTCTGAAGCGCTTTGAATTTGCGCTTTTCCTGCACTATTAAGCACCGATTACGCCCCCAACAAAATCATCACAACTAGTCAGTGCTTTAACCGAGACAACTATGTAAATTACAACGCCACCAATTTCCTACAGCTTTTACTGTTGCCACGACACTAAATCGGGATCCGCTCGCTCCCAATAAATCCTTCACTCCGCGCACGGTATCGCCACAAAATTTTTACAACCCCGCGGAGCTTTATACACCACACAGCCACAAACCTTACCGCCAAATAAATTATAACGGTCACCAAACAGACACCACAACAGCTCATCTAAACACCGAAGTCAGCAACGCCAGACAACTATTAAAATTTACCGCCACCAGCAGCATCCACAACGCATAAAAAAATCCGGCCGAAACGGCACCCCTTCTACTTGTTAACGACAATCAATAAATTTAGTTGCATAGCGGACGCCATTTTTATAGACACACAATCGAATTAAACTTCAAATTTTTATTCAACTTATCATCTCAACAGTTCGATCCTTAAAAATTTCACTATTTCGCATATCAATTCATTTCATATCATTATTCATGTACATAAAATTACAAATCAATCGCAAATATTCATAACATTCATTTGTATATAAAATCACATCCTTCATTCCAACGCCTACAGTAATATCAAAAGGCGAAATGGAAGCGATAGCGTTAGTGGCGTATACAGAAAATGGTGGTTGCGCTCATGATTTTAAATATTTTACAAAATTTTTGAGTGACGCGTGCAAATCGATAAAAAACGCAATCTATTATCAATTGTAAGTTAACTTTACCGTGGTTTTTTATGGATTTTTAATTAAACCTCAGTCAGACAACGATACATCGAATGTATCAAAATATTTGCTCCACCTTTTAAATTTGATCATGGAATTCATGAACGATTCTTAAAATTTCGTGGCATTTACGAACGTGATTTAAAACAAGTAACACATCACCCTATTGAGGTCGTTTGTATTATTACAGAGGTAATAATACAATTTGTTTCGTTAATATTAAATGGATTTAAGGATCTATATAATATAAAATTGGAGTTCTATGAGTTATACCCGTTGCCCACTCGTTTTATAGCGACGTCATGTGTAGCTATTGCGTTCTCTTTCGCTTTGTGTACTAAACATTTACAGATTTACGTTCCCGCATACATTATTCCTATTTACGCCGTTAGCTTTTGATGGGAATAGCTTTTCTATCGTTAACAGCGGGCATGGTCAAGCTAAACCAGTCTAGTAAAAGAAGAAAAGAGATAGAAAGAGAGAATTCCGTTGTGAAAAGTATTGGTTTTAGATATTCTAAAGACTGAATAATAGAATTGAAGCAAGTTATTCAAACTAAAAGGATATCAGAAAAAAATAATAAAGATATCAACTCATACAGGGTAGTGGAAAGTAAGTTAAAGGATTGTATTAAAACACTTAATGAACTAATTAAATTGAACAAAACTAAACAATCCGCTAACTATTAATGATTAATTTCATATACTTTGATTATGTGCAACAATTTTTATAATCCTTAACAACAAACAATAGTATTACGCTAAAAAATCTATTTGAGTGCTACCCAAAACATTCTTTGAATTTATTTAAATTTATGGTAATTATAGATAATTCTTGTGCTACAGAATGATAGAAAAATTCATTGAACTTTTGTCTTACATTAATTATAGTTTATAAAATTAAATATTTTTACTTTTTATTTGTGTAATTATTAAATTATTATTAAATTAAATTTTTAATTGCTAAAAATTTGAAATTTAAATTGAATTAAATCCATAATCTGGTTAATATGACTAAAATAAAGTGGATTCTATATACTTTTGTAAATACTAACCTAAAAGGATTTAATTTGTCCCGAGAAAAAGTTTAAACTGGTTCATTATAATGCTACTATATTATTACAAAAATACATAAAAAGTTGTTATTACAAGTTAACAATTCTTTATGTTATGTGTTCATAACAGTATGACTGAATTACATTCCTCATAAATGTTTGTTGTAAGGCTTTACGCTATTACGGTAATTTACTAATTCAATCGTAAACTAAATTAAAATATATTAAGCCGTAACAGCTTTTAATGTCCTGCCCATTAAACCTTTTATAATTTCGTTAGTTAGTACTATCAGTACATAAAACATTACTGCATTGTATTATCCGTATAATATACTTAAACAATAATCTCGTTCCATTTCCCCGTCACGTTTTCCTAAAGTAGGATACAGGGCAGTTTTTACTTATATCACCTAACAATATCCAAAAATGTTTTTGATTTATAAGCATTATTGAGATCCGCAATGTCTGAGATACTCAACAATAAAACAATATACAAGTATAACGTGTATATTCAACAATAACAAATGTTAAACTTAATATGGGCTCTAACATCAATAATCTAATTGCTTTATATGTTTGTAACGGGATTAAACAAATAAAAAAATTTTATACCCACGAAGCGGGTTTTTTACTAACTTGTTTATACAATGATAATCAATGCCATCTGTTGCCACTATATAGCCAAATATTTTATTTATACAATGTGTTATATGACTTTAAAAATTATTACACATTTTTGTAAATTTATTTACGACTTACAATGATTAATATATTTAGTATACAATAGAGTCCTATATGAGGCAAATCACAATTAAATTTTGTTAAACCGAAAAACTTTCTCTCAATCAGATTTAAAAATACTTTCAAAATAGCTTAAAATTATGGTGAGCATGGGTGGAACTGAAGAAATCGGTGGAACAGGGTGTGCGAAGGCAAATGGTGATGGGCGGCACATGAAAAAGTGAGGCAAGAGGCGAGTTAGGGCGTTGGGAGATGTGGGGACCCAATGGGTTGCTAAGCTAAGAGTATTGCTGAGCGTAAAATATTGAGTCGCGTAACCCCAAGCTTACAAGATTAGACTATGAAAAAGGGCCCCCGATTTTTCGGGCCCCCGATTTTTCGGGCCCCCGCGAGCCCCTTATATTTTTTGTCGGGTTTTGCAGGGCTCGGGCCTCAAGTTAAAAAACTGTATCGGGCCGGGCTTTTGAACCAAAAAATAAAAAACCCGAAAATTTTAATTTTGGTAAAAATATTAAAGTAAACATTGTTAAAATATACAAAAATTAAAAAAATTTATAGAATATCATTAAAACTAATCATTATTTGTAGATAAGCATAAATAAAATATATAATTATAACATAGACAGATATATAAAATTTGAAGTCATAATTGATTGTTATTAAAAAATTTTTTAGTAAAATCGGGCCGCGTCGGGCTTTGAATAATTAAATTTATCGGGCTTTTGTCGAGCTCGGGCTCATGTCTGTCGGGCTTGCATCGGGCTGGGCCTTGAAATTTTCACAATTTCATAGTTTATACAAGATGTCGCTAATTATTTCCACGATTTGTGGTTCGGTATTAGGTCTATTGATTTCGGTTTTAGCAAACCTCTATCTAATAAATATTGTTTCCTTGCGATCCCCTAATCATTGGCATTAACTTTTTAATATTTCTTATTGTTACATATAAACTGTGGTCTCTCTCCATTTTGTAATATTTATCCTAAGATGTGTTTATAAATTGACCATAAAAATCTCATATTTATTTAAATGAATGGTTTAATTCCTTGAGTAAGGAGTGACAACTAAAAATCAGGACTAAATACTTTATTGTTTCTTGAAAAACTTTGAAAGATTAAATATATTTTTTAATGTTGTAATAAACATTGAATCTCATTAATTAAATAAACATAAAGACCGATCCATTACTGCTTATTTTCTTTTCAAAAACTTTAGAATCTTAATCAATGGCTAAAAATAGATTGCACAAAAATATTTGGTCAGAGTTTCACAAAAAAAGTTAATGATTATTGTTTGATAATTTAAACATAATTAAGTTTTAGACAAATTAGATCTTCTCTTTATTTGCATACAAAAATTTCTTAGTTTTTCGATTGAAAAATCGAATTGTTTAATTTTCGGTTTTTGAGATTAAGCGTAGAATAAGTACCAAAAACCCACGAATAATTTGTTAAACTTTTCTCTTTAATCAATCATAAACATTTAAACTATCTAAATCACATTTGATTGTTTACGAAAATAAAAAAATATAACATTTATTTCTTGCCATAACTAAAAGAAGCTGATAAAGTCGACATTTTAAAAAATTAAAATTAAAATCGAAACTTGTTTATGTTCGGTTTTCAAGCATTTTTTGAATTCACTACATCTTGAAATTGAAAAATGGATTGGACAGCTAAAAATTAAAAACAATAAATTTTGAAACAATAAAGAACTTAAAATTTTGCTGTCCATAACAATTTTAATCAAATATTATAATTTTTAAACTAAATATATGAAAAGTAGAAGATAAAGGTTCAATCTTAATGTTTATTTGATCAATGGCATAGTACCTTTGTTTGTATAATTATGATATGTTTTTAAGTCAAATCAATTTTTTAATAACCATAAAAACAAAGTCCGGATTTTTAATTGACACTCCTTAATTATAATAAGCTTGCAGACAAAGTGACAAGCAGAAATCACTTGGCCAATACTTCGATTTTGTTATGGCGAGATAAATTGAGCTAGATTTATAATTGTATTAATATTTATTGTTAATTGTAGAATTGTTTAATCAAATTTGTGTAATTTGTTTAATCACTAAATAAATTTTAAAAATTCGTCTATGTACATCACATTCTACAATTATATTTAATTAAACAATTTAAAGTTAGGTATTAAGTTATATGAATCCATTTTATTCATTCCGATGTTTTTATTACTAAATTTTATAATTTTTACTTAAAGAACATTGTTAAGGTTTTCACGAATTTTTGTTAAAAGATTCTCATTAATTTTTTTCGTAAATTAAGAAAAAAATCATAGATACTTTAAATATTACTTTGATAGAAATTGTAGCACATTAGCTCACAAAGATTAAGCATTGTCATAATTAATTAAACTCAAGTGTAGATTTAATCTTTAGTGAAAACCATAATGTAATATGGCTTTAAGTAAAACACTGAAATTTTTATTGTATTAAAGAATATCCTAATGATAATCAACCTCAAAATGGCAAAAGAATGTGCTAAAATTCAGATTATTATTTTATTAAATAATTAAAAGGATCATCTCATATTGAAATATATATTCAATCATATATTACTCAACTTTTAAATTTCTTAATAAAATAAGATCGATTCTGTCTTAGTATTTGACTGTATGTATCTAAAATTTCAATTTGTATTTAAAGAAATTTTTACAATAACTTGCTTATAATAAAGAATAATAAATTTAATTTCGGGTTTATTATATTTTTATTTTTTTTTCGAAAGTGTTCAATCCCTTAACTCGATTAGTCCTTCAATATCATTTCGATAAATAGTAAGCTTGTCTTCCATATCACTGTAAGCCTGGCGATCATTAACTGTAATCTTTTTTTGTTCAATAGCGCGCATTAGCGCTTGAACGCTATTTCTAGATTTACGGAGACCAAGTCTTTTTACAACTTGCTCCTCTTTTGTCAATTTTTCATTCGTTTGTATACCTAAAATAACACCAGCTGTAAATGATGAAGCTCCAATTGCGGATATAACACCAACGGCAACCAAAGGATTAATAAAGGCTGTAACCGCTAGTGACACTCTTGGCACATATCGTTGTAAAATAGCAAACCCAATGCCAGCAATCGAAACACCAACCAATATTCCAGGTAACGCGTAGTTTTCAACCACTTCGACTATATTGTCTAAAATAACTTTTACATGATAGCTAGCTATTCTGATAACGCTTTTTAACGCCTTGTATAATCCATTTGCAACTTGACTAATGTGTTGCTTCAAATCCTCCAACTCTTTTTCATGTAACCGTACCAATTGCATAAAATGTCTGTAGTTTAAATTGATAACATCTCGTACCATTTCAGCCCACGGAACGCGTATCAATCTAAACAAATTTGATTATTGTATTTTCGTTAAAGTTGATTAAACATTTCGTTTAAACATACGACGGATCATTTAACGCGTCACAAAGCGATTTGTTAGCATTATTCAAGTTATTATTGAAATAAATGAATTCACGTGCAAAACCACCTGATTTGACAAATGCTGTTAAAGCTTTCACTTCTAATTCAGCGTTTGCCAACATATTATCGCGAACGTTATCGCTTATTTCCACACCACTATTTCATTAGTAGAGAACGTTTTTAATTATTAATCGTTTAGTATAAAAACAATGCTTTACATTGATTGTTTGAAATCTTCTTCGATTGATTGAACCTTATCGAGTTTAAACTTTGATAATAAATTTTGTTCCCTACTATTTAGTTCAATAATTTCATTTTCAAATTGGAGTTGTTCCAAAGAAAAATCCATTGCACTGGATAACCAAACTAAGACTAATACAAAAAATTTAAAAATTATTAATTCATATATAACTTAAATATGTTGTTAATCGAGTTACAGTTTTACGTCAATTTACAACTTATTTTTAAATGAAATCGTTTTGCCAGTGTATGAATAAATTAGGCCACTTCTTTAGTTTGATAAAGTAGCGTAGATATGTTATTCAACATAAGATAATGTATTTTTAGTTTTTAAACTAGTAATAAAGTTTTGTCCGACATTAGCGAAAATGTGATGTTGTTGTGAGCAATATTAATATTATAGTTAATACAATATAAAATTGAAATTTAAAACTTTATATAAACAAAAATAAATAGTTTCCGTGTGAGAGCATAGTAATAAAAGTTCTTTTCATATTTTTAGAGCTAACCTATTATAAAATACGAAAAGAATTTTTGTTACTATGCTCTCTCACGGAAACTGTTTATTTTTGTTTATATAAAGTTTTAAATTTCAATTTTAAATTGTATTAACTATTGTAAAACTTATGAAATTATTATTTTAAATACAACATAATTCTATAAACAATTTCAGTGTACTTTTATGTCTAATGCCAGACACTGCAGTGTTTCGATTACTTTACAGTAATCATTTTCATATATGTATTAACTATAATCTTAATATTGCTCACAACATCACATTTAGTATTGAAACTTGATAATGATTGACTGTAAGTCAAACGAAACTGTTGTCTTAATTTGCAAACTTTGATAAGTTTGGAACTGCCATTATCTGATTCTCAAGTAAGAAACTTTATTTTGTAATAAAAAGTTTGGTTTTTCTGACATAATCACTTTATACTATAACTGTGGAAATAAAATATGAATGTTTTTATCGAACAAATTATAAGCATTTAAAGTAAATACATAGTTTTTATGAAACTTTCTGATAAGATTATTATACTGTACTTCTGCAATAAATTGTTTATCAGCTTCTTTTTAAAACCCCCTTATGTAAAAAATACTCGAAAAAAGGAAATTAGTTGACATTAATTCATTGCCACATAATAGCTGTCGTAGTAAAATATTTGTTGCTTAATAGCTGCATCTTAATCGCAGTATTAAGAAATGACATTAACAGACTTGTTTCGTTAATTATACAAAATAAATATACCAGCGAAATATTTTGTTTATTCGTTTAGATAATTACTTTGAGTTAATATCGAATTATTGAGTAACTAGGTTTTATGGTTTACGATAAAGAATAGATTTTTATGTTTTTCTTTGATTAATCTAAACAAAAATTTCAAAACATTTTTATGTATCACAAAGATATTGTACTTAGGAAAGAGATTATGTTCTTTTGATTCAAATGATTATATGTCTAGACTTTGTTATATATATAACATACATACTATATTAAAATACATTAGCAGTAAGATTACATCACTCGATTATAGACACTGATTATGCGCATTAAAGCGCTTTGAACTGACATCACTACTGTATTGAATTACATTTTTACCGTTTATCACTGCAATGTATTTTTGTTTATATTTATTGGATTTATTTACAGCCTGTAATAAATGGGTGTATAATATGTATTAATATGATATAATAATTAATACGTGTATACAATATATTATTGCACTGGACAAAGCAATATTAAATTTACTTAAACTAAAAACATATTTGTCTCGCACAAATTTAGTAACACTATCAAAATATTCTGAATTATATCTGTGCACGGGTGGCACTGAAGGATATCGGAGTGCAGGGGATGTGGAGGCACAGGGAATGCGAGGGCAGAACGGAATGAGGGAGACTGGGGGCGTGGGGGCACAGGGAAAGTGGGAGCACAATGGAATGCAGTGCACAAGGGAATGAGGGAGACAGTCGATTATGGGGTAAAGGGGAATGCGGGGAACAGGAGCAAGCGGGCTTTAGGGCAAAGTGAGATCCATAAATTAGGGTAGATAACAATTGTGCCAATTGGCATCAAATATTGCAGTGGGTTTCTAGTATATATATGTCTAGATATGTGTTTTTAGAAACTTTGATCATTTTCCCTTTACTTTTTGGAATCAAGTTATTTTTGATAATTATTTTCATTAAGACACAAATCACTGAATATGCAACTCATATTTTATAGTCATGCTATCTATCTTTTGATAAGAAAATTAATTTTATTTATAAATTAATAAAACCCTCATTTACCTGACTATATTTAATATTTTTTCTATATAAATGATGAAGTTTTAGTTAGCAAATATGTTCATTAAGTTTTTATAACTCAGCCTTACGTATCCCCGATAATATTATATATGAGGACTTTAATTGAAGAATTTTAGAAGAAATATGGATTATAACCGTAAACTGTATGACTCGAATTTTGAGAAGAAAATATATTTGAATGAAGTGGATGGTGAAATAACATTAGCGGTCAATGAGTACGCAACCGCCAAAGTTCTGTTTTTAAGTTAGAATTTTAAAATGGCAGATTATTTGTCTCGATTAGTTGCTATTGGTTTACTGACATTAAGGCTAATGATTTAACAAACAAAAATATAATCTTTTATGCTAATACCGTTGTAATGATTATATAAATGAATCTATAGGCTGTATATGTTTATTAAATTCTAAGATATTGATAAGATCAAGCCAAATCATAATTAATAAAGCTCAAGAATAGATTTAACTTTTATTGCTTAGGATAATGTATTTTGGTTTTAAGTAAAACACTGAATAGTATTATTTTTTAAAGAAAATTTTCATTATAAACAACCTCAAAATGGCAAAAGAACGTGGTTGAAACAGATTATTATTTTATTAAATAAACAATAGAATCAGCGAACTTTTGATTAAATTCAATCACAAATTAATCAACTCTTAAATTTCTTAAAAAACAACATCGAATCTTTATTAATATCTGAATCTGTACATAACAATTCAATTTGTATAAAGAGAATATTTCACAATAACTTGCGTATAATAAAGAACTATTAATTTAATGGTGGATTCATCGAATTTTATTA